>JANAVB010021000.1:5673072-5770572 GCA_029216955.1 Iris pallida
AAAATACACTGTGAGTAGTGTCTAAAATCTTTACTAGAATCATCACAAGAACCATTACAAGAATCACCCTACTTGGATCATTGAATGGAATCACACTTGACATACATTGTACCACTGGACTCATATCACATTATTCTGGTTCAGCTAGCTTTATTTACAGTCTTCATTGACATGATATTCTGTTTCACAGCTTTTACTTTCCTTGTTCTTTTTCTATAATTTTACATCTTAAATTGTCTCGAATTCCTATGCTTTATCAATAAAATTGTCTATAATTTTTTTATGGTTTTCGTCATTTACTTGGATTTACTTGATGAGATGTATTCGTTCCTGTCCTGACTGGACCTGTTAAAATATTATAGATGTTAGCCCTAAGGATGTTTGCCCTACTCACTATGGATCTGGAGAGGGATTAGCTACGTTTGACCCCGTCTCTCAGGAGTGATCGGGAGACTAGTTTAGTAGACTGTTTTAGATTTCTTTACTGGAACTTGAGTTGTAATAATGTATGAGTTGTCTTATTTTGAGTTGTTTTGAGTTATTATCTTTTAGTAGTTTTTTATTGTTTTCTTTTAGTTATAGAATTCTGTAATATCCTATCGTACTTTGACTGTGATTGAGTTATATTATTTCTGTACTTGCCCTCCGTTCGGAGTTGAGTTTTAAGACAAGTATATTATACAATTGCGTGAGTTGGTTTAGATAGTGACCTAGAACAGCGTTCTACCGCCGATTCTGCGGCGTAGGCTGGGCGTGGTTACGCACTTGTACCCTTACACTGGGTGCGGGTCGTGACAGTGTGGATGTATGGCAAGTAGGAGACCGTGATCAGCTAACATGTGTGTGGTAATTGGTAAGTTGTGTGTGACAAAACTAACTTGTGTGTGATATACGGAAGGGTCTATGTGTTCACAGTTTATGTGTGATGTGAGAGTGTAATATGGATTAATGTGTGAGTGTCGGATGCCTTAGGTTCTCAGAAATTCAGATAGTGCAATGTGGATAGTGTGGCAGCGTGTGTGTGTGACACAAACATGGTTGAGTGTGTCAATATGACAGTTTTGTGTATTAGTAAAACAGTAAAAGATTCTCAGGAATTTCAGTAACTGAAATCTCAGTTTACATTTCAATTTAAAATCTCAGGTTTAACAAGTCAATGATTCTCAGTTTTTCATTTTTATTCTCAGGTTCCAACTAACTAAGAACTTACATTCACCAATGTGAATAAAACTTGAGATTAGTTCTCAGATTTCAATGTTCAAACTCAGATTTTACTGGCAGTTAACAATTTATCCAAAGAAATCCAATGAAATTCGAACTAATCACTACCATAATACTAATACAAACTAAACTTAGTTAGAAATAGGAATAAACATTGCAATTACCAAATCAATTTAGTGAAACACAAGTAACTTGGGAATTCTCAGGTTTCTCAGAATTAAGATAGTGTATCAGTTAACTCTCAGGAATTTAAATAGATGCAAATTCGGTTAACAGCAGTCTTACATATACATATACAACATAATTTCCAAAACTAAGCTAACAATCAATCTTAGGTTAATCAATTTAACTGGGATTCTTAGGAACTTAGGTTCATATTATATATTAACTGATAGTTCATATTAAATAAAACTGGAAATGACTGATACACAAAAACCCAAATTTGAAAACCTAATTAAACCAATAAAATTAAACAATAGTCATATAGGAATGTCCCCCATATGATTTCGTGTCTAGGGTGTGTCTTTCGTGTCCACTAGAGTAGACACGAAGTGTCCAATGCAAAGAAACACAGGACATGAATCCTGTAGTGCACAGTTTGTGTACAGTCTCGTGCAGCCGTGTCGATTAACCTAGGTCACGACGCAAAGCACGTGAGGTCTCGTGCATGTGTCCACAGGTAGATGGGGTCTAAGGTTAGAGAGTCGACACCCTATATCGAGTCCAAGACGTGTCAGTGTCCGAGTCGAAAGCCGTAACAGTAGGGAAAACCTGTGTTCACAATGTGTGTACAAAACCAGTACGTGAGTGATTACGTGTCTAATACGACACGAGACGACTCAAGACTCAAGGTGGGTGCTATCAGACACTGCCCCTTGGTCTGTGCCAAGTGGCAGGCTGCCACGTGGCGTGTCGTATCCATAGTAACACTCGGGTAGCAGGGCACCGCTACCATGTCTGCGCGCGTGTGTGCGTGTCCGTTTTGGACAAAAAAAACTAAATCTTTGACTCAGTCACATGGATTATTGATATATATATAATAACTAATTTTCTGTTTAAATAGATTCTGAAATTAATATAATTTATTTCTCAAAAATATTTCATCGAACACCTTGTTAAAATCACTGATACGTGTCCGATACGGACACTAAATGGACACTACCTAGCACCAAACTAACTCTACAGCTAGGGTATACCTATATGCATGCATCTATGAAAATAAAACATAATTTTATAAGGGTTTCATGGGATTTACCTATTGAGATTGAATCTCAATAAAAATGGTAATGATGGGGGTTTCTCCTTGAACTCCAATTGACCAAAGCACTTCAAACCCTAGCTAGCAAGCCCCTACGAGCTTCCATTATGGTAGAGGGTGATGTTGCAATTGATTAGGACCAATTTGGGCTTGATTTGGATATTAGGGGAAAGAAATTTAGGGAGGAACTATTAGGGTTCTAAGAAGTTGTAAAAAGAGGCAAAGGTTTTGCTCAGGATGTTTTATAGGAGGGGGAGGGGGGGCGCACATGATGGCTACCATAAGATGGATTAGGGTTAGGTTTTAGGTCTAGATGAGTGGCTAGGAGTTGTCCATCCAATTCTAGGCCTTCCTATTGGTTCAACTTGTCATAGGCTTCCTTTTTCACAAATATCCTAAGAGTAAAATATCTTACCTAGAATATCTAGATATTTTTAATCTTGTCATTACTAGGTTACCCTAATCAATCAAGGCTAATCTAGATTAGGCTAAGTTTCTAGGTCAAGTCTCAACCTAACAATTAGCACATATTTAATTAATAAAAATTCAAAATCACCAAAAAGTCAAAATGATCAAAATACCCTCAAGCTAAAAAATATGGTAGTGACAACTGCGGCTCCACAACAGCAATCTTCCTGCCATGTGCTCCCTCGTCCTCTATAGCCTCTTCAATATTATGATCTTCCTGGGAGGTGGGAGATGTCTCCTGTAATGCCTCTGGTAGATCTGAGGCGAGGATGTCAAATTTATTGGTGAGGTTCAGGGTTGGTGGTCTGTAGGGGACAATTTCTCTTCCCAGGGAGGCTAGATCTTTAGCAATAGAGTGACCGACGCTAGCTACAAACCATATATGGGAATTAGGTAAAGGAAGTAGAGGTGATTGATTGCTTTTCCTAGTCGGATGAGTGGGTGTGGCCTTCCGGGTCGCTTTCTTTTTCAGTTCAGGAAGTACTCGATAACAGTGGGCTCTTGAGAGTCCTCGCATGTGACAATATTTGCAGAATATGATGTTGTTGTTGTATATAATTCGTTGGGTGTACGACTTATTACCGAACGCTATATGGATGTGGCTGGGGAGGTTCTTTGAAAGGTCCAACTCCATACATATTTTAGCGTAGTTGGCTTTTGCAAGGTTCCGAGTTTCTTCTGCTATAGCGACAAACGTCCCAAAGGAGTTGGTAATCCTTTTTAGCACTGCCAGCACGAAGCAAATGAGGGAAAGATTCGGGAAGGTAACCCAGACGGAGGTGATCGCTGAGTCTACTTTGGTTTTAAAATCTGGAGACCATCTAATGATATTCATGATGTGGGAGTCGATTTTGCTTGTGCCTCTGGACCAGACGTTATGGTGGTCAGGATCGGAAGATAAGTGGAGTAGGATGTGTTTAGGATCTAGGGGGCCACCCTATATGCCGTTGATAGCCCCCAACTGGCAATAACTTCTTGAACCCTCGAGATTTTAGGGCAACTAGTGGCGAACTTGGACGATGGTGTGCGGGAAGGTGGCTGATAGAGAGGTGATCTCTTTGTCAGAGAAGCACACAGTGTTGATGGTTTTGGATCCGGGAGAACCACGTTATTGAGGATCGGGTGGTGACCGGCATATCTGTTCGGTCGTAGAATATCAACATAAGACACAGCCGGGGAAAGAGCGGGTGCTGGAGGGCTCCTAACCCTGGCTGCGCCGGAGGGGATAGGGGGCGCCAAGTGGGCGTAGGGGAATCACAGAATGACTGACCGTAGCCACGCCAGAGGGTGCTAGAAGGGGCTGTGTACCAAAAAAGCGTGTCGTAGGGGGAGCGACGCCAGAGGGGGTCGCCGTAGGGACGAGGGAGCCCGGTGTGGGAGTGAGGGTTTGGGGTTGCGACAATCGAACAACCACAGATGGCGCAAGGGGCACAGCTGAATCCGGGAGAGACAGAGGGCCTCCTGGGGTACTCCAAGAGGGGGAAGAAGGGTCACAGAGGGACCAAGATATTGGTCCATTCAATGGTCACACCCGATTTTAATAATCTATATTAACTTAAGTCAATACACAAAATATACGAACTGCTGCTAATCATTTCAGGTCTTGTGAAATCAATCTCAAAAAGCATACTACTACATCAACAAACATGTGAATCATCATTCTGAAGCTTATTTTCATTGGAATCAAGTCCGAAGTCATTTTACAATTTATTATGTATTTTATCTTTATTGAGTCTAGGATATAAATTGTAAGATCGACTGGATACTACTGGCTTAGGTTAATCATAGTCCACTTTCCTATACAGCCTACCCATCCAAAGTCCACCTACCAAAAATTTTATTCACCTTCTGCAACAAAATTTGACAAATGTCTTACATTTTTACTTAGACAGAACTCAAGCCGAGTTCGGTCAGTTTGAATTTAAATATTTGTTGTCTCCAAATCTGCATGCAACGTTCATTTGCGAAATCTTTGCATCAGAACTCTGTCCGAATTTTGTCTGAGTTCGGTCCTCGAAAATACCTATAAATAGAAGATAATTTCTCATTCTAAATCACTCAATCAATTTCATCTTCTCTTCTCTCTTCAATAAGTATTTTCATCTGATCAAAAGCTTTCATATTTCACCTACACATCTCTTAGACAAAAGCCAGTAATATCTATTTGATCTAGAGTCTTTTGGTTCTCAAGAGTTGTAAAGAGGTTGTTCAAAGTTCAGAAATTATCTCTGTTGTGGAGCCGGTCGTGCGCTCGTCGCCAAGCACGGTGTTGTGAAGTTGGTCGTGCACTTGTCACCAAGCATGATGTTGTAAGAGACTGCAAGCTCTCAAGTAGGTTGTGTCTTAGTGGATTAACATCAAGCAAGAGTACTCGTGAGTGGATTGGTCCTCTAAGAGGAACACCAGTATACATCGCTATGTCATTGAGTTTGATCTCTCTATCTCTTGCTATATTTATTTACTGTCTCTTATTCACTGCCATAATTATCTGCTTTTAATTTTAAATTGGTGATTATTTTCTGCTGCACTCGCACTCACTCTATTCACTCCCCCTCTAGAGGTGCTCAACGGTCCTACAATTGGTATCAGAGTAGGTTATATTCTAATATAACAAACCTCAGAGAGTATATTTGGTAGCCGTGAAATCAATATTCAACGGTGAAGGACAATCCATAAATAGACCTCCACTATTTGATGGTACAAACTATACCTACTGGAAAACACGAATGACATTCTTTTTAAAGTCTCTTGACTTTGATTTTTGGTCTATAGTAGTTGATGGTTATAAGAAATCGGCACCTACAGTAGTTGATGGCGTGCTTGTAGACAACCTCATGACAAATATACAGAGGCTAAAAAAGTAAAGGCTAGTCTAGATGCTCGTGCCATCAACGTATTATTCTGTACAATTGACAAAACGGAGTTCAACAGAGTTTCAACCTGTAAGGCATCTCATGAGATTTGGAAACTTCTTGAGGTAACTCATGAAGGTACTTCCCAAGTGAAGGAATCTAAAATCAGCAGACTAACACAGGAATATGAATCTTTTAAAATAAAATCTGATGAGTCAATTACACATATGTTCACTCGTTTCCTTGATGTTACTAATCCTTTGCAATCTCTTGGTAAGGATTACAGTAATCATGAGAAGATCAGAAAAGTGCTACGGGTTCGAACCAAGAACTGAAACCCAAAGGCAACAACAATCATTGAAGGAAACGATCTCACCACCATGTCTCTGGAAACACTGATGGGTAAGCTCGTGACCCATGGGCTTGATCTTCAAGAGTTTGAAGAAGCGACCCTAAAAGAAAAATCTATCGCCTTTAAAGCTCAAGCCAGGAAATTTACATGCAATGATTCTAAGGAAGAATCATCAAGTGGTGATGAACTATCCCTACCAGTGAAGAACTTCAAATAATTGCTAAAGTTTGAGAAATCAAACAGAAGGAAGAGAGATATCCAAGAAATCAATGAAGATAAAACAATATGCTTTGGATGCAAGAAATCAGGGCATATGAAGAAGGACTGTCCAGCTTCGAAGAAAAGTAGTCCATACGATAGATCAAGATCAAGTAGAAAAGCAACAACTAGTCGAAAGTATGCAAACACAAGTATTTGGCATGAAAACAATGCCAGTAATACAGAGGAAGAAGACAGACCCTGCGAAATGCCTATGCCTGTCTTATGGCTTTTGATAAGGTATCCTCAAACCCTTTGTATGACGATTTTACTTTCGATGAATTAGAAAATGCCTTCAGCGAACTACTTGAAGAACACAGAAATATGCTTGACAAGTATAAGCAATCTCGAAAAGAGATTAAGGCATACATAACCGAAGTAGCTAGACTGTCCAGTCTTGTTGAAGACATTAAAAAACGTCTACTACCGGTAACACGGAAGAGATAGCCAAGCTTAAAGTAGACTATCATGAGGCTATCCTCAAAGTTGAAAAAAAGAAAGAGACTATGTCAAAATATAAGAGTTATATGACATAGAGAAGAAGAAGCACTTAGTCACAGAACAAAGACTCATAGACATGACTGCTAAATATGAAGAGTCTTTTGCGGTTTCTTAAAAGTTAAAAATTAAGTTAGGCAAACAGACAATACTTGTGACACAGCCTAAGTTTAGTCCTAATGCTAAGCATACACCTAAGAGGACTAAAATGCAGAAAGCATGAAAGAAACACGAATGTCACCATGATTTTACTTATAGGTTTTCAAAGAAATCACATAGGCATGTCAACACAGATTCTACTAACATATTTTCAAAACTCACTTGCACATATTGTGGTACTCATGGATACATATCACAATATTGTTTAGCAAGAAAACTTGTTGACAATCGCACATTATTTTGGAGACCTAAGACTAATCAAAATGGACCCTTCAGTAAATGGGTACCAAAGGATTCATCTACTTATTTTATAGATGGACCCTCAACCCTCTCATGCTAAAAGCAAGTGGATCTTCGATAGCAGATATTCGCGGCACATGACTGGTGATGCATCTTTGTTCGCCACGCTATCGATGAAGAAAGAAGGATACATCTCCTTCGAAAACAATCTGAGAGGTAATATCATTGGCAATGGCACTGTTGGTATATCTCCTTATCCTGTAATAAAAGACGTTTGTCTAGTTACAGAATTAAAAAATAACCTATTAAGCATAAGTCACCTGGCTGATAATGGTTATGGTATCAACTTTGTAAAACAAATGTACCATAAATGATATGTCATCTGGTAATCCCGTATATGAAGGGATTATAGAAGACAATATTTATGTTTTCTTTCTGGATAGTACTAATAATGTAGGAAGATGCCTAGTAGCTAACCTAGATGAAAGTTGGCTATGGCATATGAGATTAGGATATGCTAATATGAACACTATCTCACGACTGAGTACTAAGAAGCTCGTAAAAGGACTCCCTGAAATACCGTTCAAGAGAGATATGGTATGTGTTAACTGTGAAAAGAACAAAGCACATAGGTCTACATTTAAATCCATCAACGCTGTAAGTACTTCTAGACCTTTGCAGTTGATACATATAGATTTATTGGTCCTAGTAGAGTTGCTAGTCTTGGCGGTAAGCTCTATGCATTTGTTATTGTTGATGATTCTCTCGTTTTACTTGGGTTTACTTATTATCAAACAAAAGTGATGCTATTTTTTTATTTCACTTATTTTGTAAAAAGGTACAAAACGAAAAAGGCTTCATGATTACTCGTATCCGAAGTGATCATGTGGCGAATTCATAAATACTGATTTCAAAAAGTTTTGTGATGATAGTGGATACTTCTACGAATTTTCTTGTCTTAGAACTCCTCAACAAAATGGTGTTGTGGAGCAGAAGAACCGTACTCTAAGCGAGATGGCTAGAGTCATGCTGGATCAGCATAATCTTCCTAAATATTTTTGGACAGAAGCTGTTAGCACAGCCTGTCATGTTTTAAATAGGGTGTTAATTTAACCCATCTCGAAGAAAATACCTTATGAACTTTGGTTCGGAAGGATTCCAAACATTTCTTATTTTAAAGTTTTTGGATGTCGTTGTTTTATCCTGAACACCAAGGACAACTTGGGTAAGTTCGACTCTAAAGCAGATGAAGGGATATTTCTCGGATATGCTGCCAAGAGTAAGGGATATAGAATTTTCAATAAAAGATCTATGATTATTGAAGAATTTATTGTAAACCCCAATATTTTCCTAGATATTTTAGTACCTTAAAATTTTTTTTTTCTATATTATTTAGAATTTATTTGGAATATGTACGTAAATATAATGCATGTGTGTATATATTATATGTGTGCATGTATTATTACTATTAAGTAGGAATATAAATTCTAGGATTTTTAGATATTAATTGTAATTTTTAGGAAATTTTTACTAGCCTAAAATATAGGTATATTTATAGTTTGATATATATATATATATATATATATATATATATATATATATATATATATATATATATATATATATATATATATATATATATATAATGGTTTTGTTTAAAAAAAAATATTGTGGAGGGGACCAGCCACGTGGGCCGGTCCACCTCAACCTGAGACCCCCCCTTGTTTACGAATTCCTTTAGTTGATAGCAGCAGCTAACTCATAATAACAACCCGAGCATACTCATAATATAAACCCGAGCCCCATTCGGAAACCTAGCTATTAGGAGAGATCGGCAGCATATATATATTGCTCCGCAAAGTTAAAACCCTAGCAGCCATCCCGGAGAGTTTGCCTAGCCTGAGCGCCCCACCCCCGCGCCATCTCGACCGTCGACAACCACCGGAGGCACCACAACCGATCGGAAAACAGAGAATACTCTGTTTGGTTCAGAACTCAGGTACCCACTTTCGAATTCAATTTTCTTTGTTTATGTTCAACGAAAATTTAATCTATCGAATGCTGTGCGTAGTAGATATAACCCTCTCAAAACCCTTTCTGTTAGAATCAAGCGAAACCCCATATATCGCTCGGTATTTTGAAACCAAGTTTCCGAAAAACTGTCGGAACAGAACAGTCGTAGGACAGTCCCAAACCTCAACTTAGAAGCCAGATTTTGAACTGTGAGTCAAGATTTTTTAGTAACTAATTGAATACGTGTGAAGACAACATAACCACGATTGAAACACAACTGGTATATCGGTATTTCAATTTCTGTGTGAGAATTAATTCCATGTTAAACTTGTGAGAAAAACTGATTTCAAAATAATAGATTTTAGAAAATTTTCCCCGATACGACGTATGCCCCGACAAATCGGATGACGTGGTCGCGCGCTATATGCATCAAAAGGCGCGTATGGAGGTTGCGGATGTGTGGGAACCGACGGAACTCAATTTCGTCGCGTGTGCGCGACGAAATCAACGCATATCCGTCGAGATACCCCGTATCGGTGTTTTGCAAACTTACCCATAACTTCGTGTACAGTTGTCGAATCGAGACGAAACTTGTGCCAACAGGTTCGGATCAAAATTCTGGTCTTGCATGCCATGTTTGGTTCGATTCTGAGAAGGTCGAATCGGAACCCAATTTTGGCGGGCCCGCGACCCACTCAAACGGGCGATTTTTGTACACGGCTCCTCGGAATCCAAAACTGGATATACCGTTGAGTTCCTCTCCTCAAACTGAAACCGTAGACAGGTAGTTTGACGACTTTAGAGACCTTAGACTTTCACACGCATTTCGGTGCAAAGCGGGTCCAACGGCGGATATCGTTTTGATACGAAATTACGATTTTGCCCCTGTTCCAGAATTTGACTTTTGGACAAGCGTTTCCTAGGTATATCTTCTTCACCGAGATCATTTTTGGTGTTTGTTTTAGCGTCCGAAGTTGTTTGGAGATTATGACGTTTCTTGGCTGACATTGTGATTACTTGGACTTGCCACTTTGTACCACAGGCAAGATACCTTGCCACCTTACTCTGTGATTATTATATTCTTATTTTCAGTTGTTATTTTCAGTATTTTATTTCGTGATATTTAAACTATGCGTCCAAGTCACACTTGGGTGCAAGCGACTATATCGGTCGTTTTTCTTGCTTTATTTATTCTCTTGCATTGACTTAGCTTATTGACCACCCATTGATGTTGAGGTATTGGTATATCTCATATGGCCTTGACACTTGTTGTACCATGTAATGTGAGTCACATGTAGGACACGTTTCTGCGTAATTGGCTGACCACCGATACGTATGGAGCGTGCAACGGATAGAAGTAACTGCCAATAGTATTACATGTTAGAAGACTTGGCGGTTACTAGAGGTTCATATCAGTCATGGAGATGATGATACTAGGCATTGGGTGGTGAGAACAATATATGACGTATGGGCTTCTTTACACTTCCATGATTACTTGTGCGCTCCTCCGGAGACGCAGGCTCCAGGCGCCCTCTGACGTTTCCCAGAGCGTTATGGACGTACCCCTTGCACATGGTGCCCTCTGACGCTTCCCGAGCGTTATGGACGTAGGCCCCTGGTACCCTTTATGGGAACTATGCCGATCCTATTTTCAGCCAGGGTTCATACGTCGAAGGATTGTATCTCAACTGCATATTCATAATAGAATGGTCAGGAACTCGATTGCATGCATACCTTTTCTCTTATTATATTATCACAGTTTATATGGCATGGTGTTTTGTTGTATCTTACTATGTCCCCTGAGGACCTGGTTATCTCTCCAGGTTTAGTTGATTTTCTACAGGAGTACGGAGCTGCATTGGAGCTATCCTATATTGACGACGAGACAGTGCCTACTGATTTCTAGTTTATTCTATATTTGAGACAGTTGTAGACATTATTTTATATCCCTTTTCTTTCTATTTTGCGGAGGTCGGACTCCGATCTTGTGAGACTATTTTTCATAGCTGTTTGGAGTGAGTATGTTCACCCGACTATCTTTTGATACACTTATTTATTTATTTGGACTTCATTATCTTCTGTGTTGAGCTGCGATGAGATTAGATATGTTATTTTGGCCAGTGATTATTTATTGTAACACCCATATCTCGGAATACGTATTTTTGATCAGGCCTGCATGTATCTTGGACCTGTATTTTATTTTCTCAGATTCTGGCCTGTAATTGTATTTTGGTTCGACTTGCAGATTTTGGTTTTCTCGTAAAACGGGTTTTGGCATGGATTGGATTTATTTTGTGGAGGAGGATTGGTTTGGTTTAGTTTGGTTTAATATGCATGGAACACCTTAGCCTATGCTCCACCCTCAATACAACATAACCACCCTCATTAAAATCCTACCAACCTTTTCTCTCTTCTCATAACTCTTTCATTTATTTTCTCCATCTCCTTCTTCTTCCTTCCTCTACACAACACCAAACACCATAGGCAAGTGCACCTTGCCACCAAATAAGCACCACTTTTTATTTGTCCATTAGCTAGATTAGGCCATGGAGATCAACATTAGAACTTGACATTTTGTGATTTGGAGTCTCCATTGTTCTAGATCTAAGTTTCTCCTATTTTCGGATTTACATGGTTTTGATCTATTTAAGTTGAGTTTTTATGGATTTTGATGTTCCTATATTGGAGAGAATTCAATTTCACCAAGATAGAACCTTACAAAGTTAGATTTGGAGTTGTGATGACCAAGTTGTGATGTTCCAAGAATTTCGGCCATGGTGTTCTTCCTCTCGGCTTGAGGGAGAAAGAGACCCCCCTTCCAGCCGTACTGTTTAGCATCGTGCTGTCCCGTGCCGCGCTCTTTAGCGCTGGTCGCTGACCGCGTACCCGTCTGCGCGCCCGGCCTACTGCGCCCCTGCGCGCACCCGCCTGCACGCCCGGCCTGCTGCGCCCCTGCGCGCACCCGCTTGCGCGCATGCTCCTGCGCGCTTACCTCCTTGCGCGCCCTAGCGGCTGTGCCCCCTGCGCACCCTAAAGGCTGCGCTTCCTGCGCCCATGACCCCCAGCGAGCTTGCCCCCTGCGCCATCGGCCATGCACCATTGGCCATGCACCTTCCATCCATGTGCAACCTGACCCCTGCGCCAACCAACTCTGCGCAAGCCGACTTTTGCGCAGCCTACTCCTGCGCAGTTGTGCCCCTGGCGCACTTGACTCCTGCGCAACCCGACCCCAGGGACCCTTGCGCAATCTGTCCAATCATGGAGATCTGGTTTTATTTTTCCTTAAGCTTGGCTCTTCTTTAGCCCTGTATATTGATATTTTATTAGATATTTTACCCCCATTTTATATCCTTACACCTTTTGTCATGAACTTGATTTTACTTAATATGTTTTGGAATGACTTTGGTACATGGTATGGTATGACAAGGAACTAGCATAACACGACAAGTGACCCGTAGTGGTGCACTCCTGATATGACCAACCTGACATGATAGTGGCCGATGTGGCGCACTCCTGACAAGTACCCTGACATAATTTATCTTGATGCTGTTGCGATGGCTAACTTGACTCGTATAATCAACTTGACACCGTGGGTGTTCCTGCTTGCTTCCTTGTGTAATCCACATGTCTTGTCTTGCATCATGTCTAGGACGTGACTCCCTGGTTTCCCACGGTCAGAGATTCGCACTGAACATGGATTAGGCTAATGACTAGATCTAACTATAGTTCATAGAGAATTTCCAGTCACAGGCAATCTTGTTATCTGGGCACTCTTAATTGGACTTGTAACTTGCCGACGAGTAGAGCACATTTCCAGCACACTGTCATGTGTTGCACCTCTAAGTCACCTAAGGGATCATCTCCAGGGCGATGTACCCAACTATACTCTCAACCTGCGAAAGGATAACTGGATAGTCTGCAGGGCTTAAGACTGGGAAATTCTCATTGTATCTTGTTAGTAATTAGGCTTGTGACAACCCTAGTTAGTTAAAGTAGTAAGCCGTAGTAATTGCTTGGCCGCTTGTGAATGGATGATGTCTAGCCCTGTCTAAGTCTTGTCTAGTCCCTGTACCCTGGTACTCCTGAACGTGATTGTTTTACTTGCTTTAACAATAATTGGGTAGGGACAAGGAGATATTCAGGCGAAGGGTTACAACCCCGATCCTTGTTTGGTTTACGGTTGTAACCTGGCTCCCAGAATGGTTCCACGTCCCCAGTCGTTTATTGTCCTGACGTGCTCTTGATTACTTGTACTTTTTTTATTTTCTTTTGTTCTGATATGCTGACTTTTGTTCTTATTTTGTGGCCTCCCTTGTGGCACTTGCTCTTTCTGGGGTTTGAGCCAGCTGGTTTTGTGTGACCAGATTTCGGAGCAGCACCCGAGGATCTACCGAACCTCCAGCCCGATGGTGGCGACTAGAAGGAACCCGGGCTACGAGTGGGTTTTCTATTTTGTTTCGCTCACTCTATTATAAAATTATTCTTTTGAGGCGTTTAGCCGACGAGCACCTGTTAGCTCGATGCACCTTTACTTACTGTCTGCCTACGGACTGTAAACATGATTAACAAATCCTAGGGTTGATCATGTATGACTTAACTCTTGCTAGTCCTCGTAATTTGTACGACTAGCTTCATGATCAGCTGATATGTAATATTTTGGATGCCTTTTATTATATATATTTGGTGGTCAAACATCTTGTAACTATATTACTTGCTTGAGATTGAGATAATAGGCTTGACTTTAAGTGACCGTTGGCTTGTAGTAAACCCTCGTATCTAGACAGCCGTGACCGTATAGCGAGATGGACTTTATTTCCATATACGTAGCTGGCTATGTTCGCCCCCGCTCTCCAGTATTCTGGTTCTGGGGCGTGACATTTATTTACAGCTTATGTGCATATATGAGGATTCCATATATTGGAGTGTTCTTCGTATATATGCAGCTGGCATGTTCACGTACTTGGTCCTACGTATTTTGGGACTGGGGCGTTACATTTATTAACGTTACTTTTGATGAGCTCAATAGTCACAGATCTAGCGACAGTGATGATGAAGGTGTACAAACAAGAATTGATAAGAGTCATGTGGAAGATCTGACTCATAAATTTGAATCATTAAAGTTCTTACCAGATCATCTTGAGACATTCGTTATAGGTGATGTATCAAAATGTGTAAGTACACGCTCTTCTCTTAGAGATTCTGAAATAACAACAAATATAGCTTTCATTTCTCAAATAGAACCTAAGAATATAGAAGATGCTTTTAATGATGAGTTTTGGATTAATGCCATGCAAGAGAAACTTAATCAATTTGAGAGAAACCAAGTTTAGGAAGTCGTTCCTAAACCTATTGGTCAATCGATAATTGGTACCAAATGGGTGTTCTGAAATAAACTAAGTGAAGATGGACAAGTTCTACGCAACAAAGCACGTCTAGTGGCACAAGTTTATAATCAAGAAGAAGGTATTGATTATGACGAGACATATGCTCATGTTGCTAGACTAGAAGCTATCCGTATGTTTTGTGCATTTGCATATTTTAATGATTTTAAATTATTTCAAATGGATGTGAAAAGTGCATTTTTAAACAGATTTCTAAAAAAGAAGTTTTTGTGAAACAACCCCCTGGCTTTGAAGATTTTCAAAACCCTGATCACGTCTTCAAGCTTAAGAAAGCACTCTATGGACTCAGACAGGCACTTCGTGCTTGGTATGAACGCCTAAGTGCCTTCTTACTTGATAATGGTTTTTCAAAATGAAGAGTTGATACAACTTTGTTTATCAAATCTTTAGATGATGATATTCTTCTTGTGCAAATATACGTTGATGACATCATATTTGGTTCTACTAATGAAAAACTTTGTCAAGAGTTTGCTAAGTGTATGTAGAATAAATTTGAGATGAGTATGATGGGAGAGCTGAACTTCTTTCTAGGACTCCAGATCAAACAACACTCAAAGGGAACATTCATCAATCAAGCCAAATATACGAAGGACATACTGAAAAAAGTACGACTTCGAAAATGTAAAGCCTATCGGAACTCCAATGACTACATCTACGAAGCTTGATACTGATAAAAGTGGCAAACCTGTCGACCAACGTAAGTATCGAGGTATAATTGGTAACTTATTATATTTAACTGCTAGTTGCCCTGATATTATGTTCATGTTTGCATTTGTGTATGATACCAGACAAATCCTAAGGAATCACACCTAAGTGCCGTTAAGCGTATCTTCCGATACCTTAAGGGAACTTCTACAGTCGGCTTGTGGTATCCTAAAACCAAATCCTTTCAACTGATAGGTTACTCAGATACAGATTTTGCAGGATGCAAGTAGACCGTAAAAGTACCAGCAGTACGTGTCATTTCCTAGGAAAGGCCTTAGTCTTATGGTTTAACAAGAAACAAAATTCTGTAGCATTATCAACTACTGAGGCTGAGTATATCACCGCATGACATTGTTGTGCTCAAATTTTATGGATGAAGCAAACCCTAGAAGGCTACAATCTGTACTACACTAAGATTCCCATTTACTGTGATAACACTAGCACTATTAACTTGACTAAGAACCATGTATGTCACTCACGCACAAAGCACATTGAAATTCGTCATCATATTTTACGTGATCAACAACAACACTGAGACATTTGCTTAGAGTTTATTGACACAGATCATCAACTAGCAGACATTTTCATGAAACCACTAGCTGAAGACCGATTTAACGTTATGCGGCGAGAGCTCGACATACTTGAATTTTAAGATTCATAATGTAATATGTTTATTAAATTTATTTTATAACTCGAAACTTTGTAATTTATTAATGGAAATTATTTTAGGTTCAAGCCGAAAGGGTCCTTTTGTCATACAGGTGTAAATAGCCTGAAGCGACATGGTGTACTAGTCTTCGGACTACCGCTAGCTGGGATCCGCCCCTATAGCTAACCTAAAGTAATAGAAGTTATTAAATGAAGAAGTATAACAGTTATAAATTCAAATTTTAAACAAATACTGTATTTATGACATTGAGAATACAAGCTGCCGAACTCGGACCAAACATTGACCGAGTTCGGACCGAGTTCGGTCGACGCTGTGCGGATTTCTAGAACCGAACAGTCGGCCTTAGCTATATAAATTCTTCATCCTTCTTTCATTTTTCTTCATCCTTTTACCGAGATTTACCCACAAATACTCTATAGAGCTTCTCCTGCTCCTTCTTTTCGAGCTTTCTCGGAGTCTAGTGGGACATCCTATCCACCATCTTCATCCTCTCCACCATCTTCAGTCCAGCCCGTCTCACTGGATCCGATGATTACGACTCTGGACACTTTCCCGATAGGGAATTTTTCAAACTTACGTTTGACTCATTTTTGGGTCGTAAAATTTGTGCTAGAGCACATGTTAACTTTAATATCTTTTCTGAGTATGCTCCCACTTTCAACCGTCTCGGTTTTCGTGATTTTTTTGAAGTTGCTGAGAACATTTATGATAATGTTATCTGTATGTTTTACTGCAATCTGCAAGTAAAAGATAACGACAACTTCTACTCTTGTGTAGCTGGACAGGAACTAGAGTTCAATGTCACAGACATCAGTGAATATTTTCATGTTCCTGATTTAGGTGAAGCTTTAGCAGATATTAATCATATTCAATTCCCTGAAGGTGTCACCCTTGATTCCTTCAAAGAACTTGTAATCCCTCTTCCCGGAATTTTGATAATATATTTTTATTCATCTATTTGGATTAAATGGTGGTTTTTAAATTTATTATTATAAATAATTACTTAATTAATTATTACGGTAAATAATTTTAGCTATGGTTGAGTTTTGGAGTACCAGGTGACTAGAAATCGTGGCACGGATAGTGCAATGGCGTGCTTTGACTGGTGTATTAGCCCTGGTAGGGAAGGCCGAGCCATAATGATGTCCTAACAAGGAAAACCAGACCAAGTTGTGACTTAACCCTTACGAAGATTTATTTATTTATTAATTATATTATTGAGTTTAGGGAAACCGGTTATACCATTTTAGCCCGGACTGGACCCGAACTGAGCCCAAGCCCATGTAGTCATGCGGCACGTCCAATGACATTCGTGTTGATGTAATTTAGTAGGAGTGTGTTTTATTTCTTTTTAATGATTTAACGAATATTTTCTAAGTATTCGTAATTAAATATTATAAATATCATTATTAGTTGATATTCAAGGACATTTGTATAAAATAGGTCCTTGTACATCGTAGGATTTCTAGACTGTACATAATGGTATATACACCATTATTGAGTTATTAAATTTTGTTATTATTATTATTATTATTATTATTATTATTATTATTATTTTTATTATCATATTATTGTGGTTCCTATTATTTTATTATTATTGGGGGTATTATTTTTGTCAAATAAATGTTATATATATATATATATATATATATATATATATATATATATATATATGTATATATATATATATATATATATATATATATATATATATAAAATATATATATATATATATATATATATATACATAAATATTTATGAATATATATATACATAAATATATATTCATATTTATATAAATAAGCGCTTATTTATATAAATATGAATATATATATACATATATATATATATATATATATATATATATATATATATATATATATATAAGTGTGTATATAGAAAAAAAAATATATATATGTATATATAAGTGTGTATACAGAGAAAAAAAGAAAAAAGAAAAAAAAGAAAAAGAAAAAGAAATCAACACTGTTCCCTTGCGGGAACAGTGGACCAAAGCCGCATAAGCTGCTAACACCCCATGAGAACCCGAGAGGGAATAACACCCCAGCTGTTCAGGCCCGACCCGAGCATCGGAACCCACTCGGTTTTTCGCATATATATATATGTATAAAACGATCGAGAGGATGACAAATTCTAAACCCTAACCTACGCCATGCCGACCCCTACACCTAGGCGCACCCCCACGCGTGCGCGTGCCGCAGAGAGCCACCGCCGACCGGTCGAAGCCACTGCGGCAGCAGCGGACAGAGCAGAGCACCAACAGCGACAAGCAGCAGGTGCGCATCTTCATCGCGAGTTTTCTTTATGCACGGTTAATCGTTTATCGTTCTACCACTTCCGGTATGATGAAAACATATACGCCTCCAATCCCTTTAGTTGGTTTCTATTTAAACGAATTAGGTTGTCCATAAAATTGACACGAACATTGCCGAAAACTGTTCTTGAAACAGTTCATAGAACAGTCCCGATACCCTGTTTGGAAGGCCGATTATTGGCAAACCATTAGGAGTTTTTGAAAAATATTTAATGATAGTCCTAGACAATATATACGGCTACATAACCCTTTTTACGGAAGTCGTTTTCGACGACTGTACGTCGAGAAATCGGATTCCCAATTGGGCGAAAAACCTGTTTTTAAAATATTAAAAATCTAGAAAATTCCTTCGACACGACGTACGTCCCGCCAATCCAGGATACGTGGTTGCAAACCGAAAGCATCAAAATGTGCGCAATGGCTTTGCGGACGTGTGTGCTTTGACGAAATTCAAATTGGTTGCGTGTGCGCGACGAATTTGATACGTTTCCGACGAAATTTACCGTATCGTCCTCTGTGCAAATTTCCCAATTCCTTTGTGTACATTCGTCAGATCGAGACGAAACTTGCGCCAACAGGACCGTATCGTTTTTCTGGTCCTGTATGCCAAGTTTGGTCCGATTCTGAGACAGTTGTTTGGATCGTCGTTTTGCGGGCCCCACGATCCGATTCAACGGGCGATTTTGTGCACGGCCCGTCGAAATCCAACTTTGGACATACGGTTGGGTTCATATCATCAAAACAAATTCATAGACATTTAGTTTGATGACTTCAGAGACCTTTGACTCTGGTACGCTTTTCGGTGCAAAGTGGGTCCAACGACGGACACCATTTTGATCCAAAATCCGATTACGATTTTTCCCAGTGTCTAGAATTGGACTTAAGGAGAGACAATTCTAGCTATTTTGACTATTCTGAGAACATTAATAATGTCTATTTCAGCATCTGAAACTGTTGTATAAGTTTTGACTATTGTGGCACACTGAATGGTTCGGATTGTCGGTTTCACGAGCAAAGGACCACAGGCGAGTACAGTTTATTATTTGTTTTCGATATTGAGCTTTACTATACCTCATTGTTAGTCAATAGATAAGTGATTTTCGTCTTTTATGTTTATTATATTTTATCGTATCGGGGAGGTGAAGTACCAAGGATGTGTGATCTGACCTTATGTAACACCCAGTTTTCCAGATGAGGGTATTTTTGAAATTTTGTAATTATAATTATTATTTATTGATATTTATTTTACATTATGATTTTTGGTGATTTTTATTTATTTTTAAACTATTTAAAAACTGGTTTAAGTCATGACTTGTGATTTTGGTGTGCAGCTAGTGAAACCCTAGAGACTGCATGACCTAGAGCCTAACCATATTATTAGGATGATTTAATTATCATTTTTAGCCTAGGGGTAATTTGGTCACTTTGACTTATTTGATGATTTATTGAATTGGTGAATTCTAGGTTGACTTGACTTATTGAGACCTAGTGAACTAGCCTAGAAGCTAACCCTAGCCATGGTGACCCTAGTCTAACTTAGGTTAACCTACTTTTAGTCATTAAAAACTAATTTTAGAATGAAGGGACTTGGTTTAGTGAATTTAAGTCATGGCTTGTGGTTTCATGAAATGACTTATGGCTTGATGATTTATTTGATCATGACTTGGCCCATGGCCCATAACTAGAAGCCCTAACCCTAACCAAACCCTAAATGACCAGCCATAGGCATTCCCACCCTATATAAACACTTATTCTCTAGGGCTTGCCTCTTTCTTTATTCATTTCAACATTGGAAAAGAAAGGTATTTGTCCCCCTTCCAAAAATCCCCATAAATCCATTTTTATTCCTTTTTAATTCTAGTTTCTTGCATTATAACCTAATACTCTCATATTTTCTGATTTTGGGGTTTAATCCCAGCTTTGGGTCAATTTGGAGCTTTTGCCATCAAGAGGAGGAATCCACCATTTAAAGCTTTTCCAAGAAATTTGCACCTATAGGTAAAACCCTTTAAATTGATCTAAATTTAGGTTTTCTTTGCATGTAGGGCTAGATCTAGGAGTCCCCTAGGTGTCCCTGAAATTTGGGTGAATTTCGTGTCCGTTTGGTGTCCGTATCGGATACGTGTCGTAGTGTAGTGTAGGTGTTTGTTGAAATGCCTCAATGGATTGGATGTTAATATTTTTCGAAACAAATTATATATTTGGGCAGCTCTTCATGTGTAGATTATGTTTGTATATGACTGAGCACGTTTCTATGGGAGATTCGTGTCCAAATCGGACACGCATCAACGCACGACACTGCGCACTGGCCCCGTGCTGTGCCCTGCTGCTCGACCCTGATTGCGGACACGATACGTAATAGTTTGACACCAAATTTTGTGGACACGTTCCCATCGTGACTGACACGACACCTGTAAAGTTTCGTAGGTTCTCGTTTTGTGTGCACGAAGTAAATCGACCCGCACTGTTTTTCTCACTGTTGTACACACGCACAGACACTCGACTGACACGGGCTCGTAACTTGGACACGACACGTCGTGGACCTGTTGCAGGCTGTGGGACACGTTCCCCTACCCTAGGCGAACCTAGACACGTGACCACGAGACACGAGGACACGTGTGCCGTGTCCTAGACCTAAGTGAACACGTGCGCAACACTGTTACAGTCTGTGTTGCCGATTGGTTTTTTAGACACTTAGACTCGTCGTGTCGCGTCGTGGTTGACACTTAAGGACACGAGTATACCTAGGGGCACGATTAATAACCTTTAATTTAGTACATTACCATGTTTTTAGCCTTCGATTTGTATTTTCTCCCATATTCTCTGATACATTACTCACTGTTTTCAAATTCTGGGTTTATTTCTATTTTGAGCAGTTTTGTAGTGTTTCCATAGTCCAGGATTAGTTCACTGTTAGGTTTATTCCTTTTGTTTGATGTTAAACAACATTAGGATTCGAATTTGAGTTTTGGGGTGGACTGTTTAAATTCGACTGATACATTTCACTCTATTGAATGTCAAACTGAACTGTTTTTTTTTTTGAATACTCTTAAAACCTGAGATTACTCACTGAATTCCCTTCTTTTCACTGACTCTTAATTTCCCTTTTATGATTGATTACAACATATTGATATGGTTCTTTTTCTGATATTGAACTGTCAATGCCTTGGTGAACTATTTCGAATTTCTGATACATAAACAAGTTCTAATCTATTTTCCATAATTAAGTCGACATACTAATTCATATATATTGTATATTAGGTTATTGAGATTACTTATTGATTGGTGTTTGAGATGGAGAATGGATTTCAATTGGTGTAGAATTGATAATTCATGAACTGTCACCCTGTGAGCTGATGTTGTATTTCCATTTTAGATTAGATATATGATGTTGTTGTTTTTTTTTGATTTCATGTATGTAATGACACTGAACACTGTGGGATGATTTTATGTATGTAATGACACTTGTTTGGTTATTGAAAAATCTGAGAATGTAGTTGCACCCACACCTTCCACATAACCTGGAAATCCTGAGTTTGTGCACTGAAACACACACACACATGATTGTATCACTGTTATGCAGTCCCTAATTCTCATTCATATACACACACGTGTGGTTTCCTTCATTACTATGTATCATTATACACAAACCTGAGAATTCCTATGACTGTCACACATTAGCCCTATATCTAACCTACATAGCAGCTATATGCTGTCCATGACAGCCCCTTGACCACCTTATTAGCCCCACAAATCAGCCATATGTTAGCTCCTAAACCAGTCCTTAACACAGCCTACAAACAACACCTAAACCCAGCTGTATGACAGTCCCATGGCTGTCCTCTACCTGTCCATTTGCATCCCTGAATTCAGGTCCATATACATCCCAAAACACAGCCCTACAAAGCCCACAAACTTGTCCTAAAATGCCCATTTTATGCCTCATTAGTTAGCCTGCTGTCCATTTTAGGACCACATAACCGTCCAATATTTGCCCCTTAACAGGCTATATGGCTGTCCCCTTTTGATGTCCAAGACCAGTCCATTAACACCCTATACACTGTCCATATTTCAGTCCACAAAACCAGTCCTTGCTCACTCCCAAAATCAGCCTATGATTGACCCATAGGTGTGTATTTGTGTGAGTGAACCTATATGTGTGAACCTATAAGCCTATGTGTGTGTGAGTTTAGAGCTTGAGTGTGTGAGTGTGTGACTAGAGTGTCTAGTGTATGTGTGTTTGTAAAGGAATGTAGTAGGATGGGGTGTATGGATAGTCACACATTCATGTGTCCTCATGTTGTATTATGTATGTATTGTGGTTATGTGAGTTTAGTCATATATTGATATATATATGTAGATAAGTAATTGGTGTTACCTAGGACAGTGTAAATTCATTAATGAGTTATAGAGTATAGTTGTATATATATATGTGATATCTTAGGGTATAAAATAGCATATGGTTAGCTTATGAGATTAGCTTTAGTAGTGTTGACCTGTGGTTAACCCTAGATAGATAGTGGACCCAAGAGTCCAAGTTTGACTTAGATCTAATATGACCTAGAAAGAGCCTAGTTAATCTTGTTTGACTTGACTAGAGTTGACCAAAGTTAACATTGACCTAGACAGTTGACCCAGAGTTGACTAGAGTTGGACTTTGACCTAGATTGGCTTAGAAATCATGTAGTTTGCATTATAGCTTTCAATTCTCTTGTATTTTACATATCATGACCCATATTACTCTGTTTAGGACATTGTGACTTTGGTACAGACATCTGATATTATACTACTCTTCTCAGAGTAGCAGGCGAGTACATTCTCTGATAGTTCTCTCATTTACTTGTCAATTACTGTACTTCAGTTCTAGTTAGTTGTATGCGATTCTCTGTTACAACATGTGTGGATATTTCTGGATTCATGTATACGACACACATTTATTTTCTGGCCTCTATTACTGGTATCATCATTTTTGGCTTCTATTACTGGAATCACCTACTGGAATCATTTACTAGAATCATTTACTAGTATCATTATATTTTGGCTGGAGTCATCTTGAATCATTGTGTCAGATTTCTGGATTCACTTTCTGGGAGGGAAAATACTAGAGTAAGACATGTAGACATACCCCATTTCTGGAATCACCCATTTTGCTGGAATCATACTGGAATGATAGCCATCTCACACCCGGCCAGGTGTGTGATGTGTCGGATTACCCATAGCCGTTTATATGTCGATCTCGGTATTTTAAAACACACTGCTAGAGTATAGGCTGGACTCACCCTGGAATCATTGATCACTATAACTGGAATCGTCCCTTACTGGATTCATCTTGTATGAGATTTATCTTCTACTGGACTACATTAGAGTTACACTTGTCTACATTGTTGTCTGGACTTTATATCATATTACCCTGGTTCAGCTAGTTCTATTTTTACAGTCTCCATTGCTATGATTCTCCTCTTGTTTAGTTATTTACTTTCCTTGCACTTTATCTGTCTTCTTACCATCACCTGAATATAAACTGCCATTTTCATCAATAAAATTGTCTATAACTGTTTTATAGTTCTCTGTCATTTACTTGGGTTTTCTAGATGAGATGTGCTCGTTCCTGTCCTGACTGGACCTGTTGAAAATTTTACAGATGATTGCCCCGAGGACACATGCCCTACATGTTACAGACCAGGAGATGGCTTAGCTACCTATGGCCCTGACACTCAGAAGTGATCGGAAGTTTAGCTACTCTGTCTTGTTTTAGTTTTCCTGTTTAGAAATGGAGTTGTATATAGAGATTTGAGTCTTGAGATGTATTTGAGATTATTTGAGTTTGTTGTTATTTTATTAGTAGTTTTGTTGTCTTCAATTTCTTAGTTATATTTCGGTGTTATCTTATCGTGCTTAGACTATGATTGAGTCACACCATATCTTATACTTGTCCTCCGTTCGGAGTTGATCATGATGAGTACATTATATAATGCATGAGTTGATGATTAGTTAGAGACTTAGAACAGCGTTCTACTGCCGACACTGCGGCGTAGGCTGGGCGTTGTTACGTACTCGTACCCTCACAGTGGGTGCGGGTCGTGACACCTTATACAGTGTATACATTGTAGACAGTATTTTATTATTACTTTATACAGTGTAGACAATGTTTCATTATTGCTTTATACAGTGTAGACAGTATTTTATTATTGCTTTATACCGTGTAGACCGTGTACATTATACAGTATAGACCGTATAACTTTATACAGTGTAGACCGTGTATATTATATAGTGTAGACCGTGTTACTTTATACAGTATAGATAGTGTAGACAGTGTCGTGTAATTGTTCCGAGACCGATCACATATCAAAGGTACTTCAGTCAGTCGGTGAGTATTGTCTTTATTTACTGTTTTTCTTTGTTTACTTTTATTTTGTCTTTCTGTGTTTTTCAAGTCATATATTTAAAGCTAACCTCTGTTGTATAGTCATTTTCAATTATTGAAACTGCATTCAGTGAATTGTACTCGTTCCATTCCTGAATGGAAACCAATATTTTTTAGGACAGCTGTGGCTTCACTTAGCATTAGGAGATACGGGTGTACTTGCAGACATAAGCCTAGAGACTAGCTAGATAGATGAGTTGTAGTCATTTTAAAATTTGTAAGAGTTTAAATTTTTCTGTAAATGTAAAACTTGTGAATATTGTAAATTAAATTAAATTTGTGAATGAGCATTATTTGTGATTTTGAGCATTATGGCTATACAGCGTTCTACCACCGACACTACGATGTAGGCTGGCTTGGACATGTCTCGTATCTGAAATAGCTGGTGCGGGTCGTGACAAGTTTTTGTGGTGGCCCATGCAAGTCAGTTTTCGTAAATCATGAAACTCGTGATAGTACTTAAGTTAGTCGTACTATTGCGAGCCTGCGACTAGAAAATGCTCATTCACGAGTTAGGGTTAATTTAATTTAAGAGAATGACTAGGACTAGGAGTCCCTTATACAAATTTACCGATGGGTAGTCTAGGCCATGCAATTTAGATGAGGAGTTATTAATTTTGATAGTTTGTCAGATCCCCATAGGTACAATACTACCTCTTGATATGACGATATGATCCAATGTGGATAGATTATTCACTTAGTGAGACAGGGCTTCCTAGAATTAATGATTTAACCTTAATAATTGTTCAATTCCTTCTTTTGCCTCTTTAGATATCATCCTCATATCTTAGTCCGAATTGCCTATTTAGTTTCTATTTTGCCCTAAGAATTATTAATTTTATATTATTTCTGATTCTGTTATTCGTATACGAATCTCGAGGTAGATTGATTCAAGGTTTTCCCTCAACCATTTGAAATATACATGGAATAGATATTAGAATGGTTGTATTCTTTTTTTCCAGTTATTTCTTCCCTGCTCAATCTTTTATTTTAAGGGTTGTGACTGATAGGACAAATACTTATGCTTTATTTCATAGTCAACTTGTTTGAATCTCTAGAAGTTCATGAATTTTACAGATATAGTTAAAAGAATGTTAGTTAACTCATAATGGCAGGACAGCAGCGCACTGTCGCCATTTATTTGAATTATGGAGACTATGGATTCACTGCAGCTAGTAGCACACTGGCGAGGCACGACCCCTAGAGTTGAAATTAGTTTAAGAAAATATATGTTATAGAATATTGCTAAAACTATAGCTAGTGGTCCTCTTTTGGTCGTAGTTACCCTTGAGTCAATATTGGATAGAGTTAAGAAATGTTCGATTTGTATCATGTTTGAGTTACGAAACCAAGGGTTTACCACAGCCAGAGTATACGGGCGAGACATAATCCTCGGTGAAATGACTTCAGAGGTGATTACAAGTTTAGGATACTATAGAGGATAGGAAAAGGCCCTGTATGTCCCATAAGATCCAAATCCAATAATAGTAAAAGTTCTGTAGGTCGGGTAGCATGTCTCCCAACCTGGCATTTCGTGGTCCTTGTGATCTATTGACGAGCTAATTGACTGACACTAATAGGTTTACCTAGAATATAGAATTTATAGGTCCATAACCCATTAGTCGACCAAGGCCTTATGGATAAGAAGATAGTAGGAAGACTGTATAAGCAAGAACACCGGGTAAGGTTTTGATTCTCACAAAACTCGAACTACTTGTGCCTCCTTTCAAAAATCTCGCATACCTGTATTTTGACTACCTTGACTAATGCTTCTATTACAGCCTAGTTTTGCAAGCTTACTCTTTTAACGAGCTTGATTCAAGACATATGTTTATTGGGGACGCCTACTAACATATTGTCTAATCAAAATTGATGTATTACGGTCTGATCAACCGTAATGCACTCGGTTCGCTCTCCCTCTGATTTACCTATGTAGATTGAGGTGTAGATGTCTCTAAGGCCTCATCCGCTACTGCATTGACAAATCCTTTTGAATTATACATTCGCTTTTGAATCACGTAATTGTATTCAGTAACATCTTTCTTAAACTCTTTATTGTTTTGTCTTTCACTGATTTGGAAAGACGAAAGCTCGTAATTGGTAGCGAGATATAGAGTATCCCCATGGCTATGATAGTTGTATACACAAGTGTAGTAACCATCGACCAGCCATGTGACTAGAACCTTGCTTTGAGTTACTCGTTCTCCTCTCGACCCCCAAACTGCTATTGGGACCTTCTAGCCATCTAAATTTGAGAATGAGTAGGCTATTACCCTTGGTCAAAATGCTGACCTAGGAGACTATCTATTCTCAAGAAACCAAATGTTGTGAGTCTCTAATTACTTGCTTGAAGCTTGCTTTAACTAGCAACCCTTAAGCCTTAACCCAACCTTTCCTCGACCAAAGCCCACAGTTTAGACAGGAGATGAATAGACAAAGGTAAGGACAATCATTTACCATGACTATGGTAGACACTCATCCCGAGATTGGTTTCCAATAAATATTACCCTAGTTATGTAAGTTTTATTATTAAGACCTAACTAGTATTGGAATACCACAGTCACTAGCTTAGCCAATACCATAACTTAAATACCATATCATATTATGATCTACCAGTTGTCAACAACAATACATGATCACTACAGCCCATACCACTAGAACCCTTGCGACAATAGTCTGGCAGGTTTGACACAAATAGAAATTCACGACTCAGTTGTTAGAAATCCTTTCATAAGATGTGCCTTATAGTTGGTTACCCCGTCGATAACTCTTGTATACTATGGACAAGTAGGTCATTCTATTTTATCGACCATGTGTCATTGTACACACTCATTTTCCATTATTAAAGAACGATCCTTAACTTGACTTATATCTACCGTATCTCGTTACGCCGTGCCTTATTCTTTATTAACAAGAGTCGAGGTACAATATTCGGACTTGGAATTCTTCTAACCTCATTATTCCTAAAACCAGGTCCTAGCTTCTAAGGTGAGTGGACTTTAAGCCTTCTAAAATTTTGGGATATATGAGGAATATCGATTGATTAGAATAGTTTCCATTAGGATTATAATTAGTGCCTCATGGACTCCCACTTTCCATTTAGATTATTTTGTGTTCCCGGCTGTGTCATTAATAATCTGAGCGCGAGACCAGCTATTACCTTCCAACAAATTTCACATAGGAGATATAGACGAGTCCACCTTCATCTAGGTATATGATGTCCCACTCAAACCCGTCCTCTTGTACTCTATTTTTATGGTACGACTTTCAGGTCAAAGGGACTAGCTAAAACCCTTACCATAATACTAGTATAATTCCTGACTACAATTAGAGACTCAACCTCGACTCAAACCTTTCGACCCAATATATGGCTGTGATCTACTCGAAGTCCACTACGCACATGTCCCTAGTGTGCCACTCAATTGTGTCTTCTTATGCTACTTAACCATAAAAGTTACGGAAGGTGCATCTTCAAGACTTACAAAACCTATTTAACCAATCCGACTGCCATCTAGCTCAACCACTTGGGTAGAAACCTATTCTAGGTTACCTTAACCTAGTAGAAATAGTTTTACCATTGGGATCTTGTCCAGTCCATATAGATTGAAATTCATGGTTCATCCAACCAACTATTGATGTCCAAATAGGAAACCCATTAAGACCCAATAAAACCCATCCATACGTACCACCATATTTGGACTATAAAATCAAACTTTTTGAAATAGATCCTTAAACCTATTATGTAGTCCCCACCTCTTAGAATATGAAGTCATTCGTAACCATGATTCTATCTACCTGGAAGTCGCGATACGATCTTGTATTATATTTTATCCCTTACTCGTGTGTTTAAATAACCACGGAAAAGATCACGATCTTGACTTCTCAAATTCTGTTCTATTATGGAACTTTGTTTAGATAAACTTCGAGAACGAAACTTCTGTATTGCACGGATTGCAAGCCCCTCTAAGAAATAAAGGGTTCTTCGATTTAACAAGTGACTGGACTAGAGTAGCCCAATCTAGCAAATAAGTCAATGGTTCATAGACTTTCTTTCTGTCCGCATCATTGGATACTCTCTACCGCTCTTAAAATTTCATATTTACTCTCAATTGTTCTTCCCTATCTTTCTTCCTATGGTAGAGAGATGAAGGTCATGCTTATTAGAATGTATCAATATTTCTTAGCTACTTGTGTAAATTTGTCGCTTGTTAGATTTTGGGTTGTTGATAGATAGGAGAGGAAAGGTGGCCATAAGCAGTAGATATCTATTGGTAGCAATTAGTTGGAAGATTATAAATTTTAGCGACATGAGAATCGAGGGATTAGTGTGACCAAAGGTGGGTAGAAATCCTCAAGGATTCGTAGTACGAAATGACCATGAGAATAAATGATAGCTAATGGAAACCGTCTACTATCATAGCTGATGGACTCTTCCCTTAAATTTCGAGGACGAAATTATTTTAAGGTGGGTACATTTGTAATCCCTCTTCCCAAAATTTTGATAATATATTTTTATTTATCTATTTGGATTAAATGGTGATTTTTAAATTTTTTTATAAATAATTACTTAGTTAATTATTACGGTAAATGATTTTAGCCATGGTCGAGTTTTGGAGTACCAGGTGACTAGAAATCGTGGTACGGATAGTGCAATGGCGAGCTTTGACTAGTGTATTGGGAAGGCCGAGCCATAGTGATGTCCTAACTAGGAAAATCAGGCCAAGTTGCGACTTAATCCTTACCGAAGAGTTATTTATTTATTAATTATATTATTGAGTTTAGGGAAACCAGTTATACCATTTTAGTCTGGACTGGACCCGAACTGAGCCCAAGCCCATGTAGTCATGCGGCACGTCCAATGAAATTCGTGTTGATGTAATTTAGCAGGAGTGTGTTTCATTTCATTTTAATGATTTAACAAAAAATTTCTAAGTATTCGTAATTAAATATTATAAATATCATTATTAGTTGATATTGAATGACATTTGTATAAAATAGGTCCTTGTACATCGTAGGATTTCTAGACTGTACATAATGGGATATACACCATTATTGATTTATTGAATTTTGTTATTATTATTATTATTATTATTATTATTATTATTTTTATTATTTTTATTATCATATTATTGAGGTTTCTATTATTTTATTATTATTGGGGGTATTATTATTTTCGTCAAATAAATGTTACATATATATATAAATATATATATATATATATATATATATATATATATATATTTATATATATATATATATATATATATATATATATATATATATATATATATATATAAAATATATATATATATATATATATATATATATATATATATATATATATATATATATATATATATATATATATATGTTAGCCCAATGATTATATCATGTTTTTGAATATGGCTAATCAATTAAGTTTAACCAGTGATGTCACTAATATTCATGCTACTTAAACTTAGCATTGTCCTAAATGTTCTATATCATATTGTTATGATTATATCATACTGCATCATACTGTTTTGTTCGTCTCACATGTACTTGCAGACAAGAAGGACATATGCAATAAAGAATTATTAATGGGCCAAAGACGGCATTATATAAGGAGATTTCTCTGAACAGAAAGGTATTCAGATTTTCAGATCTGTTTATCTTTGGACGATTGTCATCAAGGAAAAATACATCTTCAATGTCAGAAAAAAGACGTCATCTAAAGGGCTATTAGTTTTCATATTTATTCTATATTTTTCCCTTTTATTGAGTCTAGAAAAAATGTGAGATTAATCGGATCGGTACTGGCTTAGATTTTTCTCAGTCCACAAACAAAAATAAGCCTACCTAAGTATCCTAAAAATCCACAATTCCAAAAGGCCCAAAACCTATGCAAATTTGGTTTATTCCTTACTGTTCTGAACCAGCAGAACTCTGACAGAACTCTGACCGAGTTCGGCCCGAGTTCGGTCTAGGTTATTTGAATTTTAGTTCCCACCAAATCTGCATGCAACGTTCGTATGCGAAATCATAGCATCCGAACTCTGTCCGAACTCTGCCCGAGTTCGGTTCCACAAAAACACTATAAATAGAGTTGAGATTACCATTCATTTCAACAATCCAATTTCATCTCTTCTCTTCTCTATCTAAAGTGTTCTGAACTTTTACTTTCATATCTAAGCCTTTACGACTCTTAGCCAAGCCAGTACAGTTTCTGTTTAATCTAGAGTTTGGTGTTGAAGAGTTGTATCGGAGGTTGTATTCAGAAAACGTTCCAGTTTTCCAATTGCCTTCTGGAGTCGGTCGTGCGCTCGTCACCAAGCACGGTGTTGTGAAGTCGGTCGTGCACTTGTCACAAAGTACGGTGTTGTAAGAGACTGCAAGCTCTCAGTTAATGCTTGTGCCATGGTGGATTAACATCGAGCAAGAGTACTCGAGACTGGATTAGTCCTCTCAGAGGGATACCAGTATATATCGCTGTGTCACTGAGTTTGAATTCTCTATCTTTATTTACTGTCTCTTATATCTCTACCATAGTTTAATTTTTAATTGGTGATTATTTTTTGCTGCACACACACACTCTATTCACCCCCCTCTAGAGGTGCTCAACGGTCCTACAATTGGTATCAGAGCGGGTTGTATTCATATATAACACTCTAGAGAGTATAAATATGGCAGCCGTGAATTTAATATTCAACGGTGAAGGGCAATCCACAAATAGACTCCCACTATTTGATGGAACGAACTATAGTTATTAGAAAACACGGATGAGCTTGTACCTGAAGTCTCAAGACTTTGACTTATGGTCAATTGTTGTCAATGGCTACCAAAAGCCTACTATCACTTCTATTCTCATATCCTCTATTATTAACAAGCCTTATTATAGTTACACAGAGGAAGAGAAGAAGTTAGCTAGCCTTGATGCAAAAGCAAAGCATGATTTCTATTGTGCTGTAGACTTTAATGTATTCAATCTCATTACTACTTGCACAACATCTCATAAAATTTGGAAACTTCTTGAAGCTACTTATGAGTGCAGGTACGAAAGCAGTGCTAGCAACTCCAGAGAGGAGGATAGTCTTTATAATGATTCAAATATGTGCATGATGGAATTGGGATTTAAGGTATAACACAATTTCTTATACGAAGAAGAGCTTGTATGTGACAACTACAAGAAGATAGACCACATCCAAGATGATTGTACTGCTACAAGAAAGGAGAGTCACTACGAACAATCAAATCAAGATGATTGTACTACTACAAGAAAGGAGAGTCACTACGAACAATCAAATAAAGGAAGATCATCGGGCATATGGTGTGAAAGTGAAGCAACAAATTCTGAAGAAGAAGAGAGACCTCATCAAGCTGCAAATTTATGCTCAATGGCATTATCTAATGAGGTACAGAATAATTTCCTTCTTGAAGAGAATGAATTTTCTTATGATGAGTTATCTGATGCTTTCAGCGATATGTTAGAAGAACACAAGAAAGTATTAGATAAGTATAAGCAAGCTAGAAAGGATATTCTATCCTATAAGCGTGAGAATGAAAAGCTTACTTGCTTATTGAATGATGCTAGAAATACTTCTACTTCTAATAATTCTACTGAGATTTCCACACTTGAGTTTAGATTGCATGAGGCACTTGAATGCATTGAGAAAAGCACTCAAGAAAATGCTAAACTTAAGGAGGAACTAGAATCTGAAAAGAAGAAGTATTCTATTGCTTCATGTATAATTGATGCTCTTTCTGCTAAAAATGATAAGATCTGTGCTAAATCTAAAAAGTTAGAGATTAGACTGGGAAAGCAGGTAGTACAACCTATGACTCAGTCTAACACAAGACACGTGACACATCACAAAGTCACACACGACAGATCATCTAGAAAGGAAGCAAGCAAAGCTAAAGCTTTACACAACCATGCTTTCTACTACAAGTATCCACTAAGATCATATCACACCATCTCATATTCTCATACTGCTGCACATAGCCCTAATGTTAATACTTTTTGTCATTATTGCGACATGAATGGACATGTTTCTCATTATTGTCAGATTGGAAAACTTGTTGCTATGAACTTGTGCAAATGGGTTCCCAAAGCTAACAAATATGGATCCAAGTTTTGGATACCAAAGTCTTCACCTAATATTTCAGGTGGAGCTACTTATGATGAACCATAGAACCATGGAGCATGTTGGTGATTGCAAAGCTACAATGGTCATCTTCCAAGCAATTGCACCAACATAAGTGTGGTCACTAGAACCACTTTGGTAACATGCTTCCTAAATAGTTTTTAATGTCTAGCATGTTCTTATTGATGTATTGATATTATCTCTTATTGATATCTTTTAATTGTTTATCATTTATGTGAGTTATAATCCTAGCATGACTAGTTGATTAGCTTAAATAATTTTTTCACACTATATAATCTTTTACTCACTTTTATTAGTGTGACACATTTATCTAGGTATGCTCTTTACTCTTAGTATTTATCTATGAAGATGCATACCACTCTAGTCCATAAAAGCTTTTGTTGTTGGTTTATGCTTTTGACTCTTTGTCTTTAATACTTTTAATGGTCACTTCTTATCGATTTGTCTTTAACATGTCACATTTACTTTGATCGGTATTTTGTGAGTATGTATGTTTAGCACAAGTCTCCTATTTACTTGAAAAGTATATACATATACTTCTATGTTAACCTTGTGCTTGCATAATATATTCACTATTGATTCTCATATTTTATTTTGATTAATTTTATTTATGCATATTTTTGATCTTGTGATATTTTTTATGCTTGTTAATGATATATGAATAATTCATTATCAATCATATATTGCTCACATGTTTGTTATATTGTATAAATATCTTTATGGAGATATATGAGTTTAGTTCAAGTTCTATATTATATTATTTTGAAAAGTAGTTTCAAACTTGTGTTTATTTCATATGTAAGCTAATTTTTTTTAACAAATTCATGTACTTCTCTTTATTAGCTTCTTCCTCAAAGCCTCTTTTTAAATGATATTTTTTTTTGGCTTTTTGGTTGACATTTTGTATACATGATGTTTTTAATATCTTGATCTTGATAAACCATTCTTTGGGTATTTACTTTTAGGAATTCTGGATTTCGACGATGTTCGATGATACTGCATATATTCCTTTGAATCTAAGTTCTTAAGAGTAGAAATCATTTTGGGAACAAGTCGAAAGGGTCCCTCTGTCATACAGGTGTAAATAGCCTGAAGCGACACGGTGTACTAGTCTTCGGACTACCGCTAGCTGGGAACCGGCCCCTACAGCTAACCCGAAGTGATCAATACTTTACAGACTTAAGATTTATTAAGGTCTAAATGCAACTATTATCTAGTTCTGGATCAAAGGTACTGAACCCAGTCCCCTAGATTCCAGAATACATTAACGTATCTAGGTCTTACTTTTTGATTTACAAATGTTTTATATTTTATTGTTACCCAATAATTTTGTAGCACATATGGATTAATGTAATTGATACATCTTATGCTGTTTGCTACATTGTTCTAAGATTTTTTTTTTGTCCATAGAATATAACTTTTTTTAATATTGCACTAATTCTTCTTAAATCCTCGGTTATTGAAGAAGAGATTTGTTTTGAGTATAAGCCTACAAAAGGTCTGTCTGTCACCACGACTATGGTCGAAGCGAAGCGGTACATAAGTGTTCCCCGATGAACCTCCGTTAGCTGGGACAGTACCTCTACAGCTAATCCAAGATTGATCAATGCTTTATAAACTAAAGATTTATTGAGATCTAGTTGCAATTGTTATCTGATGGATTTTAAATTTTAGATTTGATGGATAATATTCTCTCTTTATATTTTTCACAAAAGGTAGCATATGTTGATCTATCATGTCGATTGTGAGATTTATGTCATATTTTGACTTATACGATTATTCATCATGTTAATTTGAAATATCTTTTGATTATTTTTATTTTTAAATGTTCATTTAATGGATATTTCTTCTTTTGTCTAAAGACGATTGTTTTTCGTATTCGTGACTACTCATTGAATATTATGATCTTGTGATTTCATCTTTAGCTTGTGTAATACTCAATGATTTTGAGCTTTGTATTATTATCTTCTTATTCAAGTTACTTACTGTCTACAACAGTAACTCTTTGAAAGGGAGAAGTCAAGCATATTGAATGTCTCTCTCTCAAAGCATTTCTTTTCTTTAAACCTTACGGTTGTTAGGTGGACACCGTGCTAAGGCTTTAAAAGGAAAGAAATAAACTTTGGTAAGAAGACCTAATATTTTTGAATTAGTTTCCTACTTCCGAAAATATGTCTCTGAATTTTTTTAATTTTTGTCAATGCTATTATATTTTTGGATATAGCCATGTAAAGGTGGAGCTGTTAATTTTTTTCCAGTCAATTAGCCCCTTCACATGCCATATATCTAGAATACACTTTTCTTTGGACATTTATCTAGTTATGTTTATTTGTTCAAATGGATTTATTTATGATTTATGGATTCTTTTATTGAAATTGTTTCCGTGATTCGAATCGGCAGCTTTCAGTCTAAGGACTAAATGGATGCATTCGAACATTTATTAAGACAATTTTTCATAATAAATTTCACATTTTTGAAAAGTATTTTTGATTTTTGATTTATTGAATCTGTCCGGTACTCAAATTTTATTATTAAAGACAGTTTTCAAAATATTTTTATGTCTTAAAATATTTATATATATATATATACATATTGGAGATATATTTTGTTTGTTCATCTTTAAGCATTTATTCATTGGATATTTCTTTTTCTTGCCTAAAGATGATATTTGTTTTGAGTTTGAAATTTTATATGCATTTGATCAAAGGAAAGAAAAGATGCATATCTTGGATATCCCTTAGATCTTGTGATTATTTATTTTATCTATTTCATGCATGTAAATTATTTTTGAACTATATACGCATAATTTAAGGGGGAGCAAATTAATTGTTTCAATTCCTTTATGCCCTTAATATGTGGTATAACTAGTTCATCATGGGCATATTTTCTTTTACCTAACATATCTAGTTGAGTTGTTCATGATATTTAGATTTGTATTTTATGAGAGAATATATGATTATTATAATCTATTTTTAATTCTCTCATTCGAGTTTTTATTTTTTTAATTTATTGCCAAATATAGTTAATTATCCTTATTAATGATTCCTTTGAGCTTAAATTGATTGGGCATTTCTTATTGAGATTTTATCTCAAAGTTCATGATTATCTATACTTAGACGTTTCATACTTTGTGGGGGAGCATTCAAGTCGACTGGATTTCTCCTTCCCAAGTATTTTATCTTCATTACCTTCATGTTTATCTAATGGATATAATATATCATGCTAAGGTAATTGAATTCAAATGCATGAACTTTGTTATAACTTTTTCATAGATTCTAGTATACTTATTTTGATCTCTTTTCGATGATTGTACGATTTATGGAATTGACTCACTAATTTGTATGGGCAAATTATGAATCATATTTTTTTGTGATCATTGTTAAAAGTTTCATTTTTTTATTTTGGTATATACTAGATCTGTGAATTTCTCATGAATTATTTATGACCAATGATTAATTTCTGCTATATTGATATCTATTTCTTATTGAAATCCTTTATTGGTGTATTTCAAAACTAGAGTTATATTTATCATAATATTGAGTTTTGAATATCATTTTTGGATTTCTAATTGGTAAACTATGTATTGTTTGATTTCAATGTTCTTTGTTTAAGTTCAACCAACTATTTTGACAAATTTTTCTACTTTAGTTATGCAATTTTCTAAACATGTCGTTTCACTGTTCTCCTAATCCTTGATCATGATTATTGTTATTTTTTCTTCCTCCTATACTTATGCTTGAGTTCGTTTTATCTCTTTATTACGGGGGAGCTTATTTTTTGATCATGTCAAAGGGGGAGAAATAAGTTTAAGTTAGCAAAGAATTTTTTTGTAATGTGTGTTTATTAGCGATATATACATCTATTGTATCTATCTTAAACTTAACCGATTTGCCATAATCAAAAAGGGGAAGATTGTTAGCCCAATGATTATATCATGTTTTTGAATATGGCTAATCAATTAAGTTTAACCAGTGATGTCACTAATATTCATGCTACTTAAACTTAGTATTGTCCTAAAATGTTCTATATCATATTGTTATGATTATATCATACTGTATCATACTGTTTTGTTCGTCTAACATGTACTTGCAGACAAGAAGGACATATGCAACAAAGAATTATTAATGGGCCAAAGACGGCATTATACAAGGAGATTTCTCTGAACAGAAAGGTATTTAGATTTTCAGATCTGTTTATCTTTGGACGATTGTCGTCAAGGAAAAATACGTCTTCAATGTCAGGAAAAAGTCGTCATCTAAAGGGCTATTTGTTTTCATATTTATTCTGTATTTTTTCCTTTTATTGAGTCTAGGAAAAATGTAAGATTGATCGGATCGGTACTGGCTTAGGTTTTTCTCAGTCCACAAACAAAAATAAGCCTACCTAAGTATCCCAAAAATTCACAATTCCAAAAGGCCCAAAACCTATGCAAATTTGGTTTATTCCTTACTGTTCTGAACCAGCAGAACTCTGACAGAACTCTGACCGAGTTCGGTCCTAGTTCGGCCTGAGTTCGGTCTAGGTTATTTGAATTTTAGTTCCCACCAAATCTGCATGCAACATTCGTATGCGAAATCCTAGCATCCGAACTCTGCCCGAACTCTGCCCGAGTTCGGTTCCACAAAAACACTATAAATAGAGTTGAGATTACCATTCATTTCAACAATCCAATTTCATCTCTTCTCTTCTCTATCTAAAGTGTTCTGAACTTTTACTTTCATATCTAAGCCTTTACGACTCTTAGCCAAGCCAATACAGTTTCTGTTTAATCTAGAGTTTGGTGTTGAAGAGTTGTATCAGAGGTTGTATTCAGAAAACGTTCCAGTTTTCCAATTGCCTTCTGGAGTCGGTCGTGCGCTCGTCACCAAGCACGGTGTTGTGAAGTCGGTCGTGCACTTGTCACCAAGCACGGTGTTGTAAGAGACTGCAAGCTCTCAGTTAAAGCTTGTGCCATAGTGGATTAACATCGAACAAGAGTACTCGAGACTGGATTAGTCCTCTTAGAGGGATACCAGTATATATCGCTGTGTCACTGAGTTTGAATTCTCTATCTTTATTTACTGTCTCTTATATCTCTGCCATAGTTTAATTTTAATTGGTGATTATTTTTCGCTGCACACACACACTCTATTCACCCCCCCTCTAGAGGTGCTCAACGGTCCTACAATATATATATATATATATATATAATCCCAAACCCAATAGCACCTATTCCTAGTGTAGCGCTTATTTATATATATATATATATATATATATATATATATATATATATATATATATATATAAATATGTAGGTAAAACCCCTAAATTTCTACTATTTTTTTATTATTAATTTTGGTACCGATTTAAAATTTTGTATTGTACGTCGCATAGTCGTATTGTACGTCACGCACGAAATTTTATTTTCGTAGTTGCTCGTCGAGTGCGAATATGTGCGAGCGTACATATTTTAGAAAAAGATTTTTCTCTATTTTATTATACACTTCCAAAATATTATATAATTATTCTTGAAATAAAAAGCCTTTTGTTTTTAGCAGTTATTAATCATAAATAATATTTTATTGAATACTAGGAAAACATAATCATGTATGCATTATTCGTGCATACATATATTTCAAAATTATTTATTAGTCTATTTTTTAATAAAAATGTAATTTTTGAGATTTATTAATATTAATATTTATTATTCAAAAAGATATTTAAAAATATTATTATTTTCAAAATTATTATTATTGGTATTTTGAAAAATATATTTGGAAGATATTTTGGCCATTTAAATCTTGATTTGATTTTTGGATTTATTTATAATAGTTAAATAATTGAAATTTGATTTATTGACTTGATTTTTAAACCAAGAATTTAATTAGATTTAAATTGGATTTGTATTGGATTTGGATTTGATTTTATTGTTTTAAATTAAGTAGAGAATTATCTACTTTGGGTTTTAAATATTCCTAATTCCTATCCAATTGGGAATTCCTACATCCTATAAATAGGCAGGTACTCCTCCAATTTTTATCATTCATTTTTTCTCCAAACTTTTCCACCACAAACGTGCAGTGCATCGTGTCCGTGTCCCCTACCCCATCCACTATTTATCTTCTTGTACAAGTACATAAATTTCCGCGTCCGACAACCCCGGACGCCAACCCATCCCGTGTCTCGCAGGACACTTCTCCCAACCCCTCCTCTGTTGTGTCATACACACTCGACACGACAAAAACTACCCCGACACACACCCAATCCTAGTCTACATCCGCCATCCGCGCCGTACGACCCCCACAACAACCACCATCATCCCTCCCACCGATCCTTGGTCGAAGCCCCGGCCCTGCCTCTCCTCGTCGCGGCTATGTCTATCGGTGCTGCAACCACCTCCATGGCAAACTAAGTCACCACGTCCACCGTGCCAAGCTAACCTTGTCAAGTGTCGACCACAGCGAGTCACCTCCCCTTCTCACTTCACCCATGTTTCCCTTGTCTCCTCTATCCGATGTCTCCATCCACCAACAGCCACCGCGACCTGAGCAAACTCCGGCCAACCAAGGCCAAACACCACCCAAATCCAGATACATAGAACCAAAACCATCACCACCACATACCTGTCCCATCGAGTCCTCTCTGCCGGTCGCCGTGGCCAGTGTTGTCCGCACGTGCCACTGAATCGAGTTTTCCTGATGCGAACACCATCGTGCCCGATCAGATTCGGCGCTTTCTATTGACGATCAACCATCTCCCTCCACCTCTCTCAGACTTCCCTCTCCATTCTTCCACTCCTCCGACGAGCGACGCCGCCCGTGTCCGCCGCTCACCGCCCAAACACCCCCGCATCCGCCGATCTCCTCCGTCTCCTCCTCTCTGGTTCCCCGAACCCTAGCGCCACCGCTTCCTCGGACCATCGCACAACGACCGACCCCCTCCTCGGTTGCCTGCACCCCCACGCTGGCGCCTCAGCTACCGACCAGCGCCGGTCCACCGCTCGTTTTCCTCCTTGGTCTTCTCTCCGCCGGAGCAGCACCCTCCACGGCGTCCACCGCATCTGTAGTGCCCCGACCCGCAAGATGCCTTATGATGGATGGTTGGTTCGATGAAGCCTTGTTGGACTTGGGAATATGTGAAGGATCACTTGGAAGTCTATGCGATCGTGGCGGGAATCGTCCTATGAATGTGAGTAGTGTTGAACCCTTCAAAGATCCTTTAGCTTCACGCTTAAAATAAGGATGAGTTTGCTATGTTTCTTATTGTGTTGCTCAATAACACCTTGCATGGAATTTGGAAAGATAATGAAAGATAATTAATCACCTGAACGTAAACTGTTGTGGCTAAATGAAATGTATGCTTGTGCGATGTTGCGATGAATTGCATGACAGGTGAAGGCAAGTCCCAAATATTTGGGCGGTAAGTATATCGAGCTTTGGCTCAATGAATAGTTGGCAAACAGATGTTAAGACCCAAGAACTGGGCAGTGAGTATGCTTGCTTTGCATTCGAATGAGTGTTTGCTTAACAGATGCTAAGTCCCAGGAACTGGGCGGTGAGTACATTGAGTTGGTTGGAAAGATGTGGCAAGGCTTTGGGTAACAACATTCTATTATCCCGTCGCCGATGTAGAATGTTGATTATGCTAAGACCCTGGATGGGCAGGTGATAATATGAGCGTTGGCTCAAGGCAAGATGGCTAGATGGCAAGATGGATGAGAATGATGGTTTTTGCTTAGTTTTCCTTATCATGCATTATATGTTTTCTTCTTAGATAAGTTGCATATAGTTGCATGGTCATGGACAACTTGTCGACAAGGTGGTTTCTCGAACGGTATTCCTGGGCCATGGAACCCGGTTCGTCCTAGGGGAAACCAGTGCCGAAGTAGTGGCAGTGCTGATGTACTAGCACGGTATACAGGACTTGCAGTGGGGCTAGCTACCTGCACTGCAAGGGCGCTGTATATCTGTAAGACGGTCCAGGATGGCGTGTCGCCAGTGACCTTCATATAGATAGGTCAGGTGCTAATGATGTCTTATGCAGGCAGAGTAAGTTATTACTCAAATACAGGGAAGGACGTCGGCTTTGGTAAGAATTCACCTGAACGGTGATAATCATATTGAATCATGATATTGATCCTAACAATGTATTGTGCAGGCAGAGTAAGTATTATAATTGTACAGGGATGGCTATACGACCGTGGGTAAGAATCACCAAAGGGTGATAACTGCATGCTTTAAATTATGTTGGCTATGAGATTTGCATGCTTTACTTCTTGTCGGCTATAACATGAAATTGACCCTAAGGCAACAAGAAAGATCACTGTTAATAATGTTCTATAACATGATTACTTAGTGCTGTCTTCTTAGGTGAGTTGGGCCAGCACCGCTCGCCAGTACATTGATGATGTACTGACCCACGTTGTGGGCAATATTACAGGTGTTTGCTTGGGGGAAATCCCGTAAATTAGTGCTTGGCATCGATGAATCGGATGGGTGTGCAGAAGCTCCTCTTGCAAGACGATGTCTTCTGCTATACGGGACATAATGTATGGAACATGGGAACTCAGTCATACCAGTGAGATTGTAGCCATATTGGCAAGTTCATTGTAAAGAAGTCGGTATATTCATTTGTAGCCTAAAGGGCAAGTGTATACATTCAGTTGGCTATTCAAAAGTCTTGTAAACAGTTGTAAACTCTGTATTCCGCTGCAAGTCTTGTAATCCATTTTGATTATCAATAAAGAGATACATTTCTATATAAATTGTGTGACTTCAAGTTATCTGCTTAGTTCCGCTGTATTGTCGATGTTTTCTGAGAATTACCAGGAACTGTAATGGTTTTGCCTTGTACAAGTGCAATCTAGACTTGTACGGCATCACGCCCAGTGGCTAGTTTTCGATCCTCCGGGATCGGGACGTGACATAATGGTATCAGAGCACGGCTTTACGTCCTTGGATTCCTATTCGATTTGTTTCGAATCAATGTTGCTACTAAGATGATTCTAAGCTGCTTCCGCGATGATTCAAAGATTTCTTCCGCGATTATTCAAAAGTTGCTTCTGCGGTGAATCAAAGTTGCTTCTACGAATACTCAAAGTTGCTTCCGCGATGAAATCAAAGTTGCCTCTATGATGACTCATAGTGCTTCTGCGATTGTTCTGTGTTGCTTCCAAACTATTCTATGTTGTTCCCTTGACTGAAAGTCCGTTGATCATTCTAACCTCTCACTGGGTGTTCCATACAATAAGTCTAAATATGTGGGCTGTGATATGTGTGTTTTGTTGAATTTCTAAAAGTTACCAAAAAGAATAACAATGATGCGATGCGATAAAAAGTTTGTGATGTATGCTGGATGTCTTATGTATGGGATTCTTTGAGTCGATTGTTATGCAGCAATCGACCGTGGGTAATGGCTTGGTATGTTGGAACAGAATGCGCATGGATTTCAGTGAATGGGAATCGACAGAATTTTGAGTCGGTATTTGTGGTCAGCATAACCACTACGGGATGGATTGTCCATGTTGGACGTTGGTTTGATGCGAAGGAATATTGTGTTGGAATGGCTTGAGTTCTGGGTGGTATATTGCATATACCCTTGTCGTGATAAGATGTCCCTTGACCCTTAATGTGTATATGAGTTTGTGATTGCTTTACCTATAATATTGGGTGGTATCGAATCGTAGCTGAGCTTACGATTGATACATGTTGGCTAGGAATGTCCCTTGATGATTAAGTTGGATGACCCATTGTGAGATTTTGATGTGTTCGGGTGAACCATCGCTAGACCTTGTCGGTTAGCATTAAGTTGGGTAATAAGAGAATTGAGAATATAAAATGATGCCTTGGTTGGGAAAGAAAAGAATTTCAGATTCAGGCGAGTACTTGAATCAGTTGGGTAGAAGGATTGTAGGCTTGATAACGATAATGTGGTGTTGCTATCGAATGATTTTGCGGGAATAACTATGGACCGAATATTAAATGATGTTGGAATTGAGTTAAAGAAATTGCATGTTGGATATCGATAGAACTGATGGTAATGTTAGACGCTTATCGGGATGTTGCGAATGATTTAGAAGATGCAGAGAGTTGCATCGACGATCGAAAAGTTAGAGAATGGGCTTGTGGAATAAATGATCTCAGCACGTGTTGCAGTGTGCTTGAAGGAAATTGATGTCCCGATTTAACAAGTTATGACCCTTGACTATTTTGAGGCATAGAGAATGGGTACTTGTCCCTTGATGTACGAAAGAGTAGATGTTCCTTACGAGAGTCGAATGGCTGGAATACAAATAAGTATCGAGGTGCAGCGATATGTAATAGACCCTGTCGGTAGATGATGTTGTCACATGAATAACAAGTTGGGTGGAATATAGATTGTTGGATTATGACTTAGCCGATGAGTTATGTCATGTCCACTAAGATGACCGATATATGATGCGAGATGATTGGTGCTATAGAGATTGGATTGGTGCATGAATAGTAAATCTTCCTATGGAATCAGAAGGAGATGATACAAAACTAATATTGGTGGTTAACGTGAATTGCTAAGAGATGACCGTGTTGGTGTTAGAAAATTTATAAATGATGCCTCGGAAGAAATATGATTATAGTTGCCTGATTTTTGTTGGTTAAAAGAGTACGGACCGTATCGATGATCTAAGAATGTGGGAAACGATTATGTCGCGAAGAGACCGTAGGAAAGAGATCATAAGTGATAAAGTATTGAAATAACAATGTCAGATGATGATTCAGAATAGTTGAACCGATTGAATAGACAATTTGAGTACGATATGAGGATACAAGTTGGATCGAACAGATACTATGTCTATGCAAGTTGAAAAATTGAAATCTTGGATACTCGATTGAGGAATTTTATATGATAGCTTCGAGATTGGCCCATAGAATTGCTGGATAGAATTGTCGGATAGACTTTGTCGGTTGCGGGTAAGTCTAGAATGAGACTTCGTTGGGTATGACTCGAGTATGAGTACGGGTAGAAAGACTTGACCCTAGATTGTTGGCTAGTTGCCTAGATTGTCGGTTGGTTGCCTAGATTGTTGGCTAGTTGCCTAGATTGTCGGTTGGTTGCCTAGATTGTTGGCTAGTTGCCTAGATTGTCGGTTGGTTGCCTAGATTGTTGGCTAGTTGCCTAGATTGCCGGTTGGTTGCCTAGAGTGTCGATTGGTTGCCTAGAATGTTTGTTGGTTGCTTAAGTCTCAGATTGGTTGGCTATGTTCTTCAGTTGTCCGTGTTGGGTATAAGTTCATAAGATTGGGGTGGTGTCCCATGTCCCTAAGTTGGTCAGACCATAGAGTTGCCCTATGTTGAGAATTGGTTGCCTCTAAGATAAGAGATAAGTATGTCCCTGATAGCTACTCATCTTATATGGGTTAGCTGAATGTCTGGTTTAGCTTAGATTAGCTGACCGTAGAAACTTGATTGTATGCTAAGTTGACTATTGGAAAACCGTAGGATGTCCCTATTGGTGTTGCGTGAGTATAGTTGGAATGAATAAGATGTGTTGAAAGGTAGGCTTTGGAATGGAATAGATATTTGGGAAATTTTGATGTTATAATGTTGGATGGGATGACGGATCATGTTGGTTTCGGAAATTAAGTTGCCTTGGTTGAAATGTTGGGAATTGTTAGAACTGGTTGGATTGGTTGATTGATATTGAGCTGCGAAAATTGTTGGTAGTACTTTGAGATAGTTGGAATAATTTCATTGACCGGATCAAGATTAAGGATAAGTGTAATGACGGAATTGGACAGTGCATGTAGTCGAGATCGGCGAATGTGAATATGAATGACCCTCAGAATTAATGTTGCTGGAATATGATAGTTGCCTATACGAGAGGATAATATGTTGGCTTGATCAATACGAAGAAATATTTGAGTACAATGAGAAATGTTACTAGAGTGGGCTGATGGTACAATTTGATGGATGAATCATGATCGAGAAATTTACAAGTTGCAAACAAAGTGTATGGATGCGAACGATGATGAGTACAAGATTTAATCAACGAGAATCGGGGTATCGAAATAAAATATGGCAATAGGATTTATCAATTTTGGTGGCATGGATGACAATGAACTTGAAAGGAATACTTGATACATCTAAGTCTGAATACTTTGGAAAACGTTGGTATCGATTGAGGAATATTTATCGAGTTGGAATTGGCAACATCTATTGTGTTATCAGTTGGTTGGGATATTGAATAAAACAAGTGGGATTATACAAGATGCTCGAAAGGAATTACTGATGTTCGGAAGAGAAGTTAGACCGTAGCTCGTTCGTTTTCTCTATCACTAAACTTGGCTGAAGTGCATGTATTTCGGGGACGCCTAAAATATGTGTATGATTCCAACTAAGTGATATGCTGAATTCAAACGAAGCCACGGGAAAGATTATTATGTGCTAAGGATTTGCACGAGTGTTGGAGGAAAGATCAAAGATGGTAAACTATGCTAAATTAATTGGGATGCTGTAACGAGACGGAACATTACTGGAAATCAATCGAGAGATTGCGGAGAAATATTTAAATGGTGCAAGTTGATCGTTGAGAATTTTCATGAAAAGTTGGTTGAAGTTTGGGGATGAGTTCTGTTTTAAGTTTCGAGGACGAAACTTTTTCTGGGTGGTATATATTGTAGTGCCCCGACCCGCAAGATGCCTTATGATGGATGGTTGGTTCGATGAAGCCTTGTTGGACTTGGGAATATGTGAAGGATCACTTGGAAGTCTATGCGATCATGGCGGGAATCGTCCTATGAATGTGAGTAGTGTTGAACCCTTCAAAGATCCTTTAGCTTCACGCTTAAAATAAGGATGAGTTTGCTATGTTTCTTATTGTGTTGCTCAATAACACCTTGCATGGAATTTGGAAAGATAATGAAAGATAATTAATCACCTGAACGTAAACTGTTGTGGCTAAATGAAATGTATGCTTGTGCGATGTTGCGATGAATTGCATGACAGGTGAAGGCAAGTCCCAAATATTTGGGCGGTAAGTATATCGAGCTTTGGCTCAATGAATAGTTGGCAAACAGATGTTAAGACCCAAGAACTGGGCAGTGAGTATGCTTGCTTTGCATTCGAATGAGTGTTTGCTTAACAGATGCTAAGTCCCAGGAACTGGGCGGTGAGTACATTGAGTTGGTTGGAAAGATGTGGAAAGGCTTTGGGTAACAACATTCTATTATCCCGTCGCCGATGTAGAATGTTGATTATGCTAAGACCCTGGATGGGCAGGTGATAATATGAGCGTTGGCTCAAGGCAAGATGGCTAGATGGCAAGATGGATGAGAATGATGGTTTTTGCTTAGTTTTCCTTATCATGCATTATATGTTTTCTTCTTAGATAAGTTGCATATAGTTGCATGGTCATGGACAACTTGTCGACAAGGTGGTTTCTCGAACGGTATTCCTGGGCCATGGAACCCGGTTCGTCCTAGGGGAAACCAGTGCCGAAGTAGTGGCAGTGCTGATGTACTAGCACGGTATACAGGACTTGCAGTGGGGCTAGCTACCTGCACTGCAAGGGCGCTGTATATCTGTAAGACGGTCCAGGATGGCGTGTCGCCAGTGACCTTCATATAGATAGGTCAGGTGCTAATGATGTCTTATGCAGGCAGAGTAAGTTATTACTCAAATACAGGGAAGGACGTCGGCTTTGGTAAGAATTCACCTGAACGGTGATAATCATATTGAATCATGATATTGATCCTAACAATGTATTGTGCAGGCAGAGTAAGTATTATAATTGTACAGGGATGGCTATACGACCGTGGGTAAGAATCACCAAAGGGTGATAACTGCATGCTTTAAATTATGTTGGCTATGAGATTTGCATGCTTTACTTCTTGTCGGCTATAACATGAAATTGACCCTAAGGCAACAAGAAAGATCACTGTTAATAATGTTCTATAACATGATTACTTAGTGCTGTCTTCTTAGGTGAGTTGGGCCAGCACCGCTCGCCAGTACATTGATGATGTACTGACCCACGTTGTGGGCAATATTACAGGTGTTTGCTTGGGGGAAATCCCGTAAATCAGTGCTTGGCATCGATGAATCGGATGGGTGTGCAGAAGCTCCTCTTGCAAGACGATGTCTTCTGCTATACGGGACATAATGTATGGAACATGGGAACTCAGTCATACCAGTGAGATTGTAGCCATATTGGCAAGTTCATTGTAAAGAAGTCGGTATATTCATTTGTAGCCTAAAGGGCAAGTGTATACATTCAGTTGGCTATTCAAAAGTCTTGTAAACAGTTGTAAACTCTGTATTCCGCTGCAAGTCTTGTAATCCATTTTGATTATCAATAAAGAGATACATTTCTATATAAATTGTGTGACTTCAAGTTATCTGCTTAGTTCCGCTGCATTGTCGATGTTTTCTGAGAATTACCAGGAACTGTAATGGTTTTGCCTTGTACAAGTGCAATCTAGACTTGTACGGCATCACGCCCAGTGGCTAGTTTTCGATCCTCCGGGATCGGGGCATGACAGCATCGAACATCCGTGCCCTAGCCCCCTCATCTGCCGATCTCCGCCGCTCTACCTCCTCGATCCGCCCCGAGACCGCCCCTCTCCTTCTTCCTTAGCCATCGCCGGCGTTTCAGTCCGCCGGCGTCGCCACCAGCCACCGAAAAACCCTCTCGCCGTCTCCCTCTCTCTCTCTCCCGAGTTCTCTCCCGGCGCCCAAGCCTCTCCGCCTCTCAGCTTCCTCTTCTTCATCAAAAATGTTTTTTTCTTTCCTCTCTCTCTCCGTAAGGTTCACCAAGAAAGTAGTTGACAGTAGTGAGTAAAAGTATTAAGTATTTTTGTTTTGTTATTTTATATATATATATATATATATATATATATATATATATATATATATATATATATATATATATATAATATCTATATTGTTATAATAACTACTATTGTTATCTTATGTTAGGATTATTATCATACTGTTCTGTGGTTGATCATATTGTTGGCCACTAATTAATACACAGTATGATAGATGTATAAATATATTAGTATTGTATTATAATACTTCTATCACTAGTTTTATTTAAAAATAATATATTTATGTCATCTGAGTAACAAAAAAATGAGTTTTTGGGATTGACTCTATATATGCAATTTCAAAACTGAGTTTAGCCTAAAAATATATATATTATAAAATTTTGTGATATTTGATATAAATATTATCGCATTATTTTAATTAAAATTTTAATTGCCAAAAAGTATTATATATATTCTATTTTAAAAAGTTTATCTAAATAATTTCATTTGTGAGATATAGTTTTCTATCTAAACTCACCCTTACAAAACTTAGAATTTTTTTGCCTAAAAATCATTTATATATTTTTCAAGCATTTATCTAAAAACTATTTTTCTAACTAATAAAAATATATTTTCGAGTAGAGTTAATATTTTTCCTAAAATAGTATACGTATTATCTAATTCCAATACCTTCGATTCTCATCCTGTCCGTGACTAATCCTATTCTCTCGCCAATTCAAGACCACCTTATGTCCACCCTAACTAAATTAGCCCTTCTGGACCCAATGGAACTGTCCTTGCCATCGACAGAGGTCCCCTTGTGTAGTTGTTACACCAAAGTTGCAGTTCATGCCACCATGATCATCGCAGCACACCAGGCATCTTACCAGGCAAGATACCATGCCATTTGCTGTTTATTTATTTTAGCTCATATTTCATGCATTATTTATTTTCTTTATGTAAAATAAATTGTGATACATGGCATAACCTGTTAGAACTTACTGTTCATTTATATTCTGCCATGTATTATTTTTCTTACACATTAAACCTAGATTTAAGGGACCACCTTTGTGTGTTGCATTCATGGCCTTGACACGTTGTACCACGAAGTTGTGTGTCGCTTGTAGAACACAAAAGTGCGTGATTGGCTGGCCACCAGTACGTATAAGCCGTGCGTTAGGAAATAACTGCTAATAGAATTGCATGCTAGAAGACTTAGCAGTTATGAGTTGGCATTGGGCAGGAAGAACATGATTGGAAGTTGACTACCACCCTATCTATCGTAGACTCGCTCGCTAGTGAGGAACGATAGGTAGACTATATACTATAGACTCGCTCGATACTGAGGAATAATATATGGTGTTGTGACTCGCTACTGGGGTACTACATTGGTATTTTTTTGACTTGACTGGGTAGTCGTGCGACCATGAACTGTTCTTAAAACTGCATTCACTTAGAACGGTTAGGCTACCCTTATCCGTTAGGTACGAGTACCTTTGGTTTGGGTACTTGTATCTGACCGTGGCTTGGAACAATAACTTGTCGTTGATTAGTTCGTCACATCTTGTCCTTGTTTGGTTGTAGGTGTGACTTACTACTTTGATGAGAAGGTATTAAACCTTGTTGGGGTCCGGATGCCATATTGGATTCTTAGCATGGAAAGATACGTCACCGTGAATTAGTTTACCATCTCCTGTCCTCGTTTGGTTGGGGAATGGTACGCTCGTTCAATAGGTGTGTATTGGACCATGTTATAAATTCAATTGACTTATTTATTTGAGCAATATTTATTCAGTTTATATGGCATGATATTATGTGTCTTGTTATGTTCCTCTGAGGACCTGGTTATCTCTCCAGGTGTGTGCTATTCTCTTTCGTAGGTGTTCTAGCTCTAGCTGTGATCATCACTATTTTCTTCGAGGATGATTGCACTTGGATCGTCTTCGCTTCGCTCGCCAAATTTATATCTTTTTTATGTATTTTTCCTTTACTAGTTGGTAGTGGATTTGTCTCCGCCAAACTACATGTACCAAATGATAATTTCATAGTTGATTATATGATATCTTCTATTCTTTTATTTTTGTGGATGAGATTAGTTATGGATCTACTACATTTTACAGCTTATGTATTTATACGAATTTTCCATATGTTAGAGTGTACTTCATATGTATGCAGCTGGCATGTCTACGTTCCTAGTCCTGCGTATTTTGGTACTGGAGCGTTACATGTTTTTGTGGTGGCCCATGCAGGTCTAGATAAATTGTTTGGTTACTTTACCATACCAAACAAGCCTGCGTATAGGATTAGAAGTCTAGGATCTCATCCATATACTTGACCTTTTTTTTTTGATTTTATCAACCGTTTGACTCATCAATTGCATCTTGCTTGCTTCCTTCCATCCCTATTCTTATCTTTCCTTCGTGCTTGCTAGAGATTGGCCCTACTAGTTAGTTGTCCCAAAACACCATTAGTTTAATTCTTTAAGTTGGGTAGAATACCTTATGAACTAGCAATAACTTTGACCTAGTGACCTATATTGGCAAGCTTACTTAAGATCCTAGAATTTAGAGGACCCTAACCCATCTAGTCAACCAAGGACTTGGCCAAGAAGACTATAGGACGACTGTATAAAGACCAACATAAGATGTGACTTAGAATCATTATGCTTTCTTTCAATCTTAAACTCTCGTGCCTATAATTTCACTCTCTTGACAAATGTTACTACTATAACTTAGATTTGCAAGTTCATTTAATTATCGAGCTTGTTCACGACATATGTTATTGGAAGAGCTCCTACTAACATGTTGTCTTATCAGAACCAGTGCACAATGGTCTGATCAACCAAGTGCACTTTGGTTCGCTTTTATCTATCATTCTACATGGATGGGGACATAGCTAAAATTGCCCCCTAGAATCCCATCCACAACTGCCTTGCCAATTCCTTTGAAATTTTTCGATCGCCTTTGAATCACGTATTCGTATTCGATAAATGCCTCCTTCGAACTCTATATTGCTTTCGCCTTCACCTATTTTAGAAGGACGAAGGCGTTGTGCTAGAACTTCCTCTAGCCTTCCTATCGGCTATGACCATTCTTACTCGATGTTGCTATATCTTCATCCTAAACTACCCGAACCTATCAAGACCCTATAATCGCTTAATTAAAGCGAATATATTTCGTTCTCTTAATCGTGACCCTCATTCATTATCCGTGACCATACCGTATTATTTTTCTACGATCTAGATCGCAATTTCTTACGACATGATTTTGTGAAAACATTGTCATCGTTGGATCCACATTTATACCCCCTTGTGTCCTCTCACCCCCTTACAAAATTCTTAATTTCGAGAACGAAATTCTTTTAAGTTGGGTAGGATGTAAAACCTTTAAATTTCTACTATTTTTTTATTATTAAATTTGGTACGATTTAAAATTTTGTATTGTACATCGCATAGTCGTATTGTACGTCACGCACGAAATTTTATTTTCGTAGTTGCTCGTCGAGTGCGAATATGTGCGAGCGTACATATTTTAGAAAAACATTTTTCTCTATTTTATTATACACTTCCAAAATATTATATAATTAGTCTTGCTATAAAAAGCCTTTTGTTTTTAGCAGTTATTAATCATAAATAATATTTTATTGAATACTAGGAAAAACATAATTATGTATGCATTATTCATGCATACATATATTTCAAAATTATTTATTAGTCCATTTTTTAATAAAAATGTAATTTTCGAGATTTATTAATATTAATATTAATATTTATTATTCAAAAAGATATTTAAAAATATTTATTATTTTCGAAATTATTATTATTGGTATTTTGAAAAATATATTTGGAAGATATTGTGGCCATTTAAATCTTGATTTGATTTTTGGATTTATTTAAAATAGTTAAATAATTAAAATTTGATTTATTGACTTGATTTTTAAACCAAGAATTTAATTAGATTTAAATTGGATTTGTATTGGATTTGGATTTGATTTTATTGTTTTAAATTAAGTAGAGAATTATCTACTTTGGGTTTTAAATATTCCTAATTCCTATCCAATTGGGAATTCCCACATCCTATAAATAGGCAGGTACTCCTCCAATTTTTATCATTCATTATTTCTCCAAAATTTTCTACCACAAACATGCAGTACATCGTGTCCGTGTCCCCTACCCCATCCACTATTTATCTTCTTGTACAAGTACATAAATTTTTGCGTCCGACAACCCGGACGCCAACCCATTCCGTGTCTCGCAGGTCACTTCTCCCAGCCCCTCCTCTGTTGTGTCGTACACACCCGACACGACAAAAACTACCCCGACACACACCCAATCCTAGTCTACATCCGCCATCCGCGCCGCACGACCCCCACAACAACCACCATCATCTCTCCCACCGATCCTTGGTCGAAGCCCCGGCCCTGCCTCTCCTCGTCGCGGCTATGTCGATCGGTGCTGCAACCACCTCCATGGCAAAATAAGTCACCATGTCCACCGTGCCAAGCTTATCTTGTCAAGTGTCGACCACAGGGAGTCACCTCCCCTGCTCTCTTCACCCCTGTTTCCCCTGTCTCCTCTATCCGATGTCTCCATCCACCAACAGCCACCGCGACCTGAGCAAACTCCGGCCAACCAAGGGCAAACACCACCCAAATCCAGATACATAGAACCAAAACCATCACCACCACATACCTGTCCCATCGAGCCCTCTCTGCCGGTCGCCGTGGCCAGTGTTGTCCGCACGCGCCACTGAATCTAGTTTTTCTGATGCGAACACCATCGTGCCCGATCAGATTCGGCGCTTTCTATTAACGATCAACCATCTCCCTCCGCCTCTCTCCGACTTCCCTCTTCCTTCCTCTACTCCTCCGATGAGCGACGCCGCCCGTGTCCGCCGCTCACCGCCCAAACACCCCCGCATCCGCCGATCTCCTCCACCACCTCCTCTCTGGTACCCCGAACCCTAGCGCCACCGCTTCCTCGGACCACCGCACAGCGACCGACACCCTCCAAGATTGCCAGCACCCCCACGTCGGTGCCTCAGCCACCGACCAACGCCGGTCCGCCGCTCGTTTTCTCCCTTGGTCTTCTCTCCACCGAAACAGCACCCTCCGCGGCGTCCGCCGCGTCGAACATCCGTGCCCTAGCCCCCTCATCTGCCGATCTCCGCTGCTCCACCTCCTCGATCTGCCCCGAAACCGCCCCTCTCCTTCTTACTCAGCCATCGCCGGCCTTCCAGTCCGCCGGCGTCGCCACCAGCCACCGAGAAACCCTCTCGCCGTCTCCCTCTCTCTCTCTCTCCCGAGTTCTCTCCTGACGCCCGAGCCTCTCCGCCTCTCAGCTTCCTCTTCTTCATCAAAAATGTTTTTTTTTTCTTTCCTCTCTCTCTCCGTAAGGTTTACCAAGAAAGTAGTTGACAGTAGTGAGTAAAAGTATTCAGTATTTTTGTTTTGTTATTATATATATATATATATATATATATAATATCTATATTGTTATAATAACTACTATTGTTATCTTATGTTATTATCATACTGTTCTGTGGTTGATCATATTGTTGGTCACTAATTAATACACATTATGATAGATGTATAAATATATTAGTATTGTATTATAATACTTCTATCACTAGTTTTATTTAAAAATAATATATTTATGTCATCTGAGTAACAAAAAAAATGAGTTTTTGGGATTGACTCTATGTATGCAATTTCAAAACTGAGTTTAGCCTAAAAATATATATATTATAAAATTTTGTGATATTTGATATAAATATTATCGCATTATTTTAATTAAAATTTAATTGCCAAAAAGTATTATATATATTCTATTTTTAAATGTTTATCTAAATAATTTTATTTGTGAGATATAGTTTTCTATCTAAACTGACCCTTACAAAACTTAGAAATTTTTTGCCTAAAAATCATTTATATATTTTTCAAGCATTTATCTAAAAACTATTTTTCTAACTAATAAAAATATATTTTCGAGTAGAGTTAATATTTTTCCTAAAATAGTATACGTATTATCTAATTCCAATACCTTCGATTCTTATCCTGTCCGTGACTAATCCTATTCTCTCGCCAATTCAAGACCACCTTATGTCCACCGTAACTGAATTGACCATTCTGGACCCAATGGAACTGTCCTTGCCATCAACAGAGGTCCCCTTGTGTAGTTGTTACACCAAAGTCGCAGTTCATGCCACCATGATCATCGCAGCACACCAGGCGTCCTACCAGGCAAGACACCTTGCCATTTGCTGTTTATTTATTCTAGCTCATATTTTATGCATTATTTATTTTCTTTATGCAAAATAGACTGTGATACATGGCATAACCTGTTAGAACTTACTGTTCATTTATATTCTGCTATGTATTATTTTTCTTACACATTAAACCTAGATTTAAGGGACCACCTTTGTGTGTTGCATTCATGGCCTTGACACGTTGTACCACGAAGTTGTGTGTCGTATATAGAATACAGAAGTGCGTGATTGGCTGGCCACCAGTACGTATAAGCCGTACGTTAGGAAATAACTGCTAATAGAATTGCATGCTAGCAGACTTAGCAGTTATAAGTTGGCATTGGGCAGGGAGAACATGATTGGAAGTTGACTACCACTCTATCTATCGTAGACTCGCTCGCTACTGAGGAACGATAGGTAGACTATATGCTATAGACTCGCTCGATACTGAGGAATAGTATATGGTGTTGTGACTCGCTACTGAGGTACTGCTTTGGTATTTTCTTGACTTGACTGGGTAGTCATGCGACCATGAACTATTCTTAAAACTGTATTCACTTAGAACGGTTAGGCTACCCTTATCCGTTAGGTACGAGTACCTTTGGTTTGGGTACTTGTATCTGACCATGGCTTGGAAAAATAACTTATCGCGAATTAGTTTGTCACATCTTGTCCTTGTTTGGTTGTAGGTGTGACTTACTACTTCGATGAGAAGGTATTGAACCTTGTTGGGGTCCGGATGCCATATTGGATTCTTAGCATGGAAAGATATGTCACCGTGAATTAGTTTACCATCTCCTGTCCTTGTTTGGTTGGGGGGATGGTACGCTCGTTCAATAGGTGTGTATTGGACCATGTTATAAATTCAATTGACTTATTTGTTTGAGCAATATTTATTCAGTTTATATGGCATGATGTTATGTGTCTTGTTACGTCCCTCTGAGGACCTAGTTATCTCTCCAGGTGTGTGCTATTGTCTTTCGTAGGTGTTCTAGCTCTAGCCATGATCATCGCTATTTTCTTCGAGGATGATTGCACTTGGATCGTCTTCGCTTCGCTCGCCAAATTCATATCTTTTCTTATGTATTTTTCCTTTACTAGTTGGTAGTGGATTTGTCTCCGCCCAACTACATGTACCAAATGACAATTTTATAGTTGATTATATGATAACTTCTATTCTTTTATTTTTGTGGATGAGATTAGTTATGGATCTACTGTATTTTACAGCTTATGTATTCATACGAAGTTTCCATATGTTGGAGTGTACTTCGTATGTATGCAGCTGGCATGTCTACGTTCCTAGTCCTACGAATTTTGGGACTGGGGTGTTACATATTTTTGTGGTGGCCCTTGCAGGTCTAGATAAATTGTTTGGTTACTTTACCGTACCAAACAAGCCTGCGTATAGGATTAGAAGTATAGGATCTCATCCACATACTTGACCTCTTTTCTTGATTTTATCTACCGTTTGACTCATCAATTGCATCATGCTTCCTTCCTTCCATCCCTATTCTTATCTTCCCTTCGTGCTTGCTAGAGATTGATCCTACTAGTTAGTTGTCCCAAAACACCATTAGTTTCATTCTTTAAGTTGGGTAGAATACCTTATAAACTAGCAACCCCTTTGACCTAGTGACCTATATTAGCAAGCTTACTTAAGATCCTAGAATTTAGAGGACCCTAACCCATCTAGTCAACCAAGGACTTGGACAAGAAGACTATAGGACGACTGTATAAAGACCAACATAAGATGTGACTTAGAATCATTCTGCTTTCTTTCAATCTTAAACTCTCGTGCCTATAATTTCACTCTCTTAACAAATGTTACTACTATAACTTAGATTTGCAAGTTCATTTATTTATCGAGCTTGTTCACGACATATGTTATTGGAAGAGCTCCCACTAACATGTTGTCTTATCAGAACCGGTGCACAATGGTCTGATCAACCAAGTGCACTTTGGTTCACTTTTATCTATCATTCTACGTGGATGGGGACATAGCTAAAATTGTCCCCTAGAATCCCATCCACAACTGCCTTGTCAATTCCTTTGAAATTTTTCGATCGCCTTTGAATCACGTATTCGTATTCGATAAACGCCTTATTCGAACTCTATATTGCTTTCGCCTTCACCTATTTTAGAAGGACGAAGGCGTTGTGCTAGAACTTCCTCTAGCCTTCCTATCGGCTATGACCATTCTCACTCGATGTTGCTATATCTTCATCCTAAACTACTCGACCCTATCAAGACCCTCTAATCGCTTAATTAAAGCGAATCTATTTCGTTCTCTTAATCGTGACCCTCATTCATTACCCGTGACCATACCGTATTATTTTTCCACGATCTAGATCGCGATTTCTTACGACATAATTTTATGAAAACATTGTCATCGTTGGATCCCCATTTACACCCCCTTGTGTCCTCTCACCCTCTTACGAAATTCTTAATTTCGAGGACGAAATTCTTTTAAGTTGGGTAGGATATAAAACCCCTAAATTTCTACTATTTTTTATTATTAATTTTGGTACCGATCTAAAATTTTGTATTGTACGTCGCACAGTCGTATTGTACGTCACGCACGAAATTTTATTTTTATAGTTGCTCGTCGAGTGCGAATATGTGCGAGCGTACATATTTTAGAAAAATATTTTTCTCTATTTTATTATACACTTCCAAAATATTATATAATTATTCTTGCGATAAAAAGCCTTTTGTTAGCAGTTATTAATCATAAATAATATTTTATTGAATACTAGGAAAAACATAATCATGTATGCATTATTCGTGCATACATATATTTTAAAATTATTTATTAGTTTATTTTTTAATAAAAATATAATTTTTGAGATTTATTTATATTAAAATTTATTATTCAAAAAGATATTTAAAAATATTTATTATTTTCGAAATTATTATTATTAGTTTTTTGAAAAATATATTTGGAAGATATTGTGGCCATTTAAATCTTGATTTGATTTTTGGATTTATTTAAAATAGTTAAATAATTGAAATTTGATTTATTGACTTGATTTTTAAACCAAGAATTTAATTAGATTTAAATTGGATTTGTATTGGATTTGGATTTGATTTCATTGTTTTAAATTAAGTAGAGAATTATCTACTTTGGGTTTTAAATATTCCTAATTCCTATCCAATTGGGAATTACTACATCCTATAAATAGGCAGGTACTCCTCCAATTTTTATCATTCATTATTTCTCCAAAATTTTCCACCACAAACGTGCAGTGCATCGTGTCCGTGTCCCCTACCCCATCCACTATTTATCTTCTTGTATAAGTACATAAATTTTCGCGTCCGACAACCCCGGACGCCAACCCATCTCGTGTCTCGCAGGACACTTCTCCCAGCCCCTCCTCTGTTGTGTCGTACACACCCGACACGACGAAAACTACCCCGACACACACCCAATCCTAGTCTACATCCGCCATCCGTGTCGCATGACCCCCACAACAACCACCATCATCCCTTCCACCGATCCTTGGTCGAAGCCCCGGCCCTGCCTCTCCTCGTCGCGGCTATGTCGATCGGTGCTGCAACCACCTCCATGGCAAACTAAGTCACCATGTCCACCGTGCCAAGCTAACCTTATCAAGTGTCGACCACAGCTAGTCACCTCCCCTGCTCTCTTCACCCATGTTTCCCCTATCTCCTCTATCCGATGTCTCCATCCACCAACAGCCACCTCGACCTGAGCAAACTCCGGCCAACCAAGGCCAAACACCACCCAAATCCAGATACATAGAACCAAAACCATCACCACCATATACCTGTCCCATCGAGCCCTCTCTGCCGGTCGCCGTGGCCAGTGTTGTCCGCACGCGCCACTAAATTGAGTTTTCCTGATGCGAACACCATCGCGCCCGATCAGATTCGGCGCTTTCTATTGACGATCAACCATCTCCCTCCGTCTTTCTCCGACTTCCCTCTCCCTTCCTCTACTCCTCCGACGAGCGACGTCGCCCGTGTCCGCCGCTCACCGCCTAAACACTCCCGCATCTGCTGATCTCCTCCGCCTCCTCCTCTCTGGTTCCCCGAACCCTAGCGCCACCGCTTCCTCAGACCACCGCACAGCGACCGACCCCTTCCTCGGTTGCCAGCATCCCCACGCCGGCGCCTCAGCCACCGACCAGCGCCGGTCCGCCGCTCGTTTTCCCCCTTGGTCTTCTCTCCCCGGAGCAGCACCCTCCGCGGCGTCCGCCGCGTCGAACATCCGTGCCCTAGCCCCCTCATCTACCGATCTCCGCCGCTCCACCTCCTCAATCCGCCCCGAGACCGCCCCTCTCCTTCTTCCTCAGCCATCGTCGGCCTTCTAGTCCGCCGACGTCGCCACCAGCCACCGAGAAACCCTCTCGCCGTCTCCCTCTCTCTCTCTCCCGAGTTCTCTCCCAGCGCCCTAGCCTCTTCGCCTCTCAGCTTCCTCTTCTTCATCAAAAATGTTTTTTTTTCTTTTCTCTCTCTCTCCGTAAGGATCACCAAGAAAGTTGTTGACAGTAGTGAGTAAAAGTATTAAGTATTTTTGTTTTGTTATTATATATATATTTATTTAATATCTATATTGTTATAATAACTACTATTGTTATCTTATGTTAGGATTATTATCATACTGTTCTGTGGTTGATCATATTGTTGGTCACTAATTAATACACAGTATGATAGATGTATAAATATATTAGTATTATATTATAATACTTCTATCACTAGTTTTATTTAAAAATAATATATTTATGTCATCTGAGTAACAAAAAAAATGAGTGTTTGGGATTGACTCTATATATGCAATTTCAAAACTGAGTTTAGCCTAAAAATATATATATATATTATAAAATTTTGTGATATTTGATATAAATATTATCGCATTATTTTAATTAAAATTTTAATTGCCAAAAAGTATTATATATATTCTATTTTTAAATGTTTATCTAAATAATTTCATTTGTGAGATACAGTTTTCTATCTAAACTGACCCTTACAAAACTTAGAAATTTTTTGCCTAAAAATCATTTATATATTTTTTAAGCATTTATCTAAAAACTATTTTTCTAACTAATAAAAATATATTTTCGAGCAGAGTTAATATTTTTCCTAAAATAGTATACGTATTATCTAATTCCAATACCTTCGATTCTCATCCTGTCCGTGACTAATCCTATTCTCTCGCTAATTCAAGACCACCTTATGTCCACCCTAACTAAATTGACCCTTCTGGACCCAATGGAACTGTCCTTGCCATCAACAGAGGTCTCCTTGTGTAGTTGTTACACCAAAGTCACAGTTCATGCCACCATAATCATCGCAGCACACCAGGCGTCCTACCAGGCAAGACACCTTGCCATTTGCTGTCTATTTATTCTAGCTCATATTTCATGCATTATTTATTTTCTTTATGCAAAATAAACTGTGATACATGGCATAACCAGTTAGAACTTATTGTTCATTTATATTCTGCTATGTATTATTTTTCTTATACATTAAACCTAGATTTAAGGGACCACCTTTGTGTGTTGCATTCATGGCCTTGACACGTTGTACCACAAAGTTGTGTGTCGTATATAAAAAACGAAAGTACGTGATTGGCTGGCCACCAGTACATATAAGCCGTGCGTTAGGAAATAACTGCTAATAGAATTGCATGCTAGAAGACTTAGCAGTTATGAGTTAGCATTGGGCATGGAGAACATGATTGGAAGTTGACTACCACCCTATCTATCGTAGACTCGCTCACTACTGAGGAACGATAGGTAGACTATATGCTATAGACTCGCTCGATACTGAGGAATAGTATATGGTGTTGTGACTCGCTACTGAGGTACTGCATTGGTATTTTCTTGACTTGACTGGATAGTCATGCGACCATGAACTGTTCTTAAAACTGTATTCACTTAGAACGGTTAGGCTACCCTTATCTGTTAGGTACGAGTACCTTTGGTTTGGGTACTTGTATCTGACCGTGGCTTGGAACAATAACTTATTGCGGATTAGTTCGTCATATCTTGTCCTTATTTGATTGTAGGTGTGACTTACTACTTCGATGAGAAGGAATTGAACCTTGTTGGGGTCCGGATGTCATATTGGATTTTTGGCATGGAAAGATACGTCACCGTGAATTAGTTTACCATCTTCTGTCCTTGTTTGGTTGGGGGGATGGTACGCTCGTTCAATAGGTGTGTATTGGACCATGTTATAAATTCAATTGACTTATTTATTTGAGCAATATTTATTCAGTTTATATGGCATGATGTTATGTGTCTTGTTACGTCTCTTTGAGGACCTGGTTATCTCTCCAGGTGTGTGCTATTATCTTTCGCAGGTGTTCTAGCTCTAGCAGTGATCATCGCTATTTTCTTCGAGGATGATTGCACTTGGATCGTCTTCGCTTCGCTCGCCAAATTCATATCTTTTCTTATGTATTTTTCCTTTACTAGTTGGTAGTGGATTTGTCTCCGCCCAACTACATGTACCAAATGACAATTTCATAGTTGATTATATGATATCTTCTATTCTTTTGTTTTTGTGGATGAGATTAGTTATAGATCTACTGCATTTTACAGCTTATGTATTCATACAAAGTTTCCATATGTTGGAGTGTACTTCGTATGTATGCAGCTGGCATGTCTATGTTCCTAGTCCTACATATTTTGGGACTGGGGCGTTACATGTTTTTGTGGTGGCCCATGTAGGTCTAGATAAATTGTTTGGTTACTTTACCGTACCAAACAAGCCTGCGTATAGGATTAGAAGTCTAGGATCTCATCCACATACTTGACCTCTTTTCTTGATTTTATCTACCGTTTGACTCATCAATTGCATCTTGCTTGCTTCCTTCCATCCCTATTCTTATCTTCCTTTCGTGCTTGCTAGAGATTAACCCTACTAGTTAGTTGTCCCAAAACACCATTAGTTTAATTCTTTAAGTTGGGTAGAATACCTTATGAACTAGCAACCCCTTTGACCTAGTGACCTATATTAGCAATCTTACTTAAGATCCTAGAATTTAGCGGACCCTAACCCATCTAGTCAACCAAGGACTTGGCCAAGAAGACTATAGGACGATTGATAAAGACCAACATAAGATGTGACTTAGAATCATTCTGCTTTCTTTCAATCTTAAACTCTCGTGCCTATAATTTCACTCTCTTGACAAATGTTACTACTATAACTTAGATTTGCAAATTCATTTATTTATCGAGCTTGTTCACAACTTATGTTATTGGAAGAGCTTCCACTAACATGTTGTCTTATCAGAACCGGTGCACAATGGTCTGATCAACCAAGTGCACTTTGGTTCACTTTTATCTATCATTCTACGTGGATGGGGACATAGCTAAAATTGCCCCCTAGATTCCCATCCACAACTGCCTTGCCAATTCCTTTGAAATTTTTTGATCGCCTTTGAATCACGTATTCATTTTCGATAAACGCCTCATTCGACTCTATATTGCTTTCGCCTTCACCTATTTTAGAAGGATGAAGGCGTTGTGCTAGAACTTCCTCTTGCCTTCCTATCGGCTATGACCATTCTCACTCGAAGTTGCTATATCTTCATCCTAAACTACTCGACCCTATCAAGACCCTCTAATCGCTTAATTAAAGCGAATCTATTTCGTTCTCTTAATCGTGACCATCATTCATTACCCGTGACAATACCGTATTATTTTTCTACAATCTAGATCGCGATTTCTTACGACATGATTTTGTGAAAATATTGTCATCGTTGGATCCCCATTTATACCCCCTTGTGTCCTCTCACCCCCTTACGATATTCTTAATTTCGAGGACGAAATTCTTTTAAGTTGGGTAGGATGTAAAACCCCTAAATTTCTACTATTTTTTTATTATTAATTTTGGTACCGATTTACAATTTTGTATTGTACGTCGTATAGTCGTATTGTACGTCACGCACAAAATTTTATTTTTATAGTTGCTCATCGAGTGCGAATATGTGCGAGCGTACATATTTTAGAAAAATATTTTTCTCTATTTTATTATACACTTCCAAAATATTATATAATTATTCTTGCTATAAAAAGCCTTTTGTTTTTAGCAGTTATTAATCATAAATAATATTTTATTGAATACTATGAAAAATATAATCATGTATGCATTATTCGTGCATACATATATTTCGAAATTATTTATTAGTCTATTTTTTAATAAAAATGTAATTTTTGAGATTTATTAATATTAATATTTATTATTCAAATAGATATTTAAAATATTTATTATTTTCGAAATTATTATTATTGGTATTTTGAAAAATATATTTGGAAGATATTGTGGCCATTTAAATCTTGATTTGATTTTTGGATTTATTTAAAATAGTTAAATAATTAAAATTTGATTTATTGACTTGATTTTTAAACCAAGAATTTAATTAGATTTAAATTGGATTTGTATTGGATTTGGATTTGGATTTGATTTCATTGTTTTAAATTAAGTAGAGAATTATCTACTTTGGGTTTTAAATATTCTTAATTCCTATCCAATTGGGAATTCCCACATCCTATAAATAGGCAAGTACTCCTCCAATTTTTATCATTCATTATTTCTCCAAAATTTTCCACCACAAACGTGCAGTGCATCGTGTCCGTGTCCCCTACCCCATCCACTTTTTATCTTCTTGTACAAGTACATAAATTTTTGCGTCCGACAACCCCGAACGCCAACCCATCCCATGTCTCGCAGGACACTTCTCCCAGCCCCTCCTCTGTTGTGTCATACACACTCGACATGACAAAAACTACCTCGACACACACCCAATCCTAGTCTATATCTGCCATCCGCGCCGCACGACCCCCACAACAACCACCATCATCCCTCCCACCGATCCTTGGTCGAAGCCTCGGCCCTGCCTCTCCTCGTCGCGGCTATGTCGATCGGTGCTGCAACCACCTCCATGGCAAACTAAGTTACCATGTCCACCGTGCCAAGCTAACCTTGTCAAGTGTCGACCACAGCGAGTCACCTCCCCTGCTCTCTTCACCCCTGTTTCCCTTGTCTCCTCTATCCGATGTCTCCATCCACCAACAGCCACCGCGACCTGAGCAAACTCCGGCCAACCAAGGGCAAACACCACCCAAATCCAGATACATAGAACCAAAACCATCACCACCACATACCTGTCCCATCGAGCCCTCTCTGTCGGTCGCCGTGGCCAGTGTTGTCCGCACGCGCCACTGAATCGAGTTTTCCTGATGCGAACACCATCGTGCCCGATCAGATTCGGCGCTTTCTATTGACGATCAACCATCTCCCTCCGCCTCTCTCCGACTTCCCTCTCCCTTCTTCCACTCCTCCGACGAGCGACGTCGCCCGTGTCCGTCGCTCACCGCCCAAACACCCCCGCATCCTCCGATCTCCTCCGCCTCCTCCTCTCTGGTTCCTCGAACCCTAGCGCCACCGCTTCCTCGGACCATCGCACAACGATCGACCCCTTCCTCGGTTGCCAGTACCCCCACGCCGGCGCCTCAGCTACAGACCAGCGCCGGTCCGCCGCTCGTTTTCCTCCTTGGTCTTCTCTCCGCCGGAGCAGCACCCTCCGCGGCGCCCACCGCGTCGAACATTCGTGCCCTAGCCCCCTCATTTGCCGCTCTCCGCCGCTCCATCTCCTCGATCCGTCCCGAGACCGCCCCTTTCCTTCTTCCTCAGCCATCGCCGGCCTTCCAGTCCGCCGGCGTCGCCACCAGCCACCGAGAAACCCTCTCGCCGTCTCCCTCTCTCTCTCCCGAGTTCTCTCCCGGCGCCCGAGCCTCTCCGCCTCTCAGCTTCCTCTTCTTCATCAAAATATTTTTTTCTCCTCTCTCTCTCCGTAAGGTTCACCAAGAAAGTAGTTGACAGTAGTGAGTAAAAGTATTAAGTATTTTTATTTTGTTATTATATATATATATATATATATATATATATATATATATATATATATATATATATATATATAATATCTATATTGTTATAATAACTACTATTGTTATCTTATGTTAGGATTATTATCATACTGTTTTGTGGTTGATAATATTGTTGGTCACTAATTAATACAAAGTATGATAGATGTATAAATATATTAGTATTGTATTATAATACTTCTATCACTAGTTTTATTTAAAAATAATATATTTATGTCATCTGAGTAACAAAAAAATGAGTTTTTGGGATTGACTCTATATATGCAATTTCAAAACTAAGTTTAGCCAAAAAATATATATATTATAAAATTTTGTGATATTTGATATAAATATTATCGCATTATTTTAATTAAAATTTTAATTGGCAAAAAGTATTATATATATTCTATTTTTAAATGTTTATCTAAATAATTTCATTTGTGAGATATAGTTTTCTATCTAAACTGACCCTTACAAAACTTAGAAATTTTTTGCCTAAAAATCATTTATATATTTTTCAAGCATTTATCTAAAAACTATTTTTCTAACTAATAAAAATATATTTTCGAGTAGAGTTAATATTTTTTCCTAAAATAGTATAAGTATTATCTAATTCCAATACCTTCGATTCTCATCCTGTCCGTGACTAATCCTATTCTCTCGCCAATTCAAGACCACCTTATGTCCACCGTAACTAAATTGACCCTTGTGGACCCAATGGAACTGTCCTTGCCATCAACAGAGGTCCCCTTGTGTAGTTGTTACACCAAAGTCGCAGTTCATGCCACCATGATCATCGCAGCACACCAGGCGTCCTACCAGGCAAGACACCTTGCCATTTGCTGTTTATTTATTCTAGCTCATATTTCATGCATTATTTATTTTCTTTATGCAAAATAAACTGTGATACATGGCATAACCTGTTAGAACTTACTGTTCATTTATATTCTGCTATGTATTATTTTTCTTACACATTAAACCTAGATTTAAGGGACCACCTTTGTGTGTTGCATTTATGGCCTTGACATATTGTACCACGAAGTTGTGTATCGCATGTAGAACACGAAAGTGCGTGATTGGCTGGCCACCAGTACGTATAAGTCGTGCGTTAGGAAATAACTGCTAATAGAATTGCATGCTAGAAGACTTAGCAGTTATGAGTTGGCATTGGGCAGGGAGAACATGATTGGAAGTTGACTACCACCCTATCTATCGTAGACTCGCTCGCAACTGAGGAACGATAGGTAGACTATATGCTATAGACTCGCTCGATACTGAGGAATAGTATATGGTGTTGTGACTCGCTACTGAGGTACTGCATTGGTATTTTTTTAACACGACTAGGTAGTCATGCGACCATGAACTGTTCTTAAAACTGTAATCACTTAGAATGGTTAGGCTACCCATATCCGTTAGGTACGAGTACCTTTGGTTTGGGTACTTGTATCTGACCGTGGTTTGGAACAATAACTTGTCGCGGATTAGTTCGTCACATCTTATCCTTGTTTGGTTGTAGGTGTGACTTACTACTTCGATGAGAAGGTATTGAACCTTGTTGGGGTCCGGATGCCATATTGAATTCTTAGCATGGAAAGATACATCACCGTGAATTAGTTTACCATCTCCTGTCCTTGTTTGGTTGGGGGGATGGTACGCTCGTTCAATAGGTGTGTATTGGACCATGTTATAAATTCAATTGACTTATTTATTTAAGCAATATTTATTCGGTTTATATGGCATGATATTATGTGTCTTGTTACGTCCCTCTGAGGACCTGGTTATTTCTCCAGGTGTGTGCTATTGTCTTTCGCAGGTGTTCTAGCTCTAGCCGTGATCATCGCTATTTTCTTCGAGGATGATTGCACTTGGATCGTCTTCGCTTCGTTCGCCAAATTCATATCTTTTCTTATGCATTTTTCCTTTACTAGTTGGTAGTGGATTTGTCTCCACCAAACTACATGTACCAAATGACAATTTTATAGTTGATTATATGATATCTTCTATTCTTTTATTTTTGTGGATGAGATTAGTTATGGATCTACTGCATTTTACAGCTTATGTATTCATACGAAGTTTCCATATGTTGGAGTGTACTTCGTATGTATGCAGCTGGCATGTCTACGTTCCTAGTCCTACGTATTTTGGGACTGGGGCGTTACATGTTTTTGTGGTGGCCCATGCAGGTCTAGATAAATTGTTTGGTTACTTTACCGTACCAAACAAGCCTGCGTATAGGACTAGAAGTCTAGGATCTCATCCACATACTTGACCACTTTTCTTGATTTTATCTACCATTTGACTCATCAATTGCATCTTGCTTGCTTCCTTCCATCCCTATTCTTATCTTCCCTTCGAGCTTGCTAGAGATTGATCCTACTAGTTAGTTGTCCCAAAACACCATTAGTTTAATTCTTTAAGTTGGGTAGAATACCTTATGAACTAGCAACCCCTTTGACCTAGTGACCTATATTAGCAAGCTTACATAAGATCCTAGAATTTAGAGGACCCTAACCCATCTAGTCAACCAAGGACTTGGCCAAGAAGACTATAGGACGACTGTATAAAGACCAACATAAGATGTGACTTAGAATCATTCTGATTTCTTTCAATCTTAAACGCTCGTGCCTATAATTTCACTCTCTTGACAAATGTTACTACTATAACTTAGATTTGCAAGTTCATTTATTTATCGAGCTTGTTCACGACATATGTTATTGGAAGAGCTCCCACTAACATGTTGTCTTATCAGAACCGGTGTACAATGGTCTGATCAACAAAGTGCACTTTGGTTCGCTTTTATCTATCATTCAACGTGGATGGGGACATAGCTAAAATTGCCCCATAGAATCCCATCCACAACTGCCTTACCAATTCCTTTGAAATTTTTCGATCGCCTTTGAATCACGTATTCGTTTTCGATAAACGCCTCATTCGAACTCTATATTGCTTTCGTCTTCACCTATTTTAGAAGGACGAAGGCGTTGTGCTAGAACTTCCTCTAGCCTTCCTATCGGCTATGACCATTCTCACTCGATGTTGCTATATCTTCATCCTAAACTACTCGACCCTATCAAGACCCTCTAATCGCTTAATTAAAGCGAATCTATTTTGTTCTCTTAATCGTGACCCTCATTCATTACCCGTGACCATACCGTATTATTTTTCTACAATCTAGATCGCGATTTCTTACGACATGGTTTTGTGAAAACATTGTCATCGTTGGATCCCCATTTATACCCCCTTGTGTCCTCTCACCCCCTTACGAAATTCTTAATTTCGAGGACGAAATTCTTTTAAGTTGGGTAGGATGTAAAACCCCTAAATTTCTACTATTTTTTTATTATTAATTTTGGTACCGATTTATAATTTTGTATTGTACGTCGCATAGTCGTATTGTACGTCACGCAGGAAATTTTATTTTCATAGTTGCTCATCGAGTGGGAATATGTGCGAGCGTACATATTTTAGAAAAACATTTTTCTCTATTTTATTATACACTTCCAAAATATTATATAATTATTCTTGCTATAAAAAGCCTTTTGTTTTTAGCAGTTATTAATCATAAATAATATTTTATTGAATACTAGGAAAAACATAATCACGTATGCATTATTCGTGCATACATATACTTCGAAATTATTTATTAGTCTATTTTTTAATAAAAATATAATTTTCGAGATTTATTAATATTAATATTTATTATTCAAAAAGATATTTCAAAATATTTATTATTTTCGAAATTATTATTATTGGTATTTTGAAAAATATTTTTGGAAGATATTGTGGCCATTTAAATCTTGATTTGATTTTTGGATTTATTTAAAATAGTTAAATAATTAAAATTTGATTTATTGAGTTGATTTTTAAACCAAGAATTTAATTAGATTTAAATTGGATTTGTATTGGATTTGGATTTGATTTCATTGTTTTAAATTAAGTAGAGAATTATCTACTTTGGGTTTTAAATATTCCTAATTCCTATCCAATTGGGAATTCACACATCCGATAAATAGGCAGGTACTCCTCCACTTTTTATCATTCATTATTTCTCTAAAATTTTCCACCACAAACGTGCAGTGCATCGTGTCCGTGTCCCCTACCCCATCCACTATTTATCTTCTTATACAAGTACATAAATTTCCGCGTCCGACAACCCCGGACGCCAACCCATCCCTTGTCTCGCAGGATACTTCTTCCAGCCCCTCCTCTGTTGTGTCGTACATACACGACACGACAAAAACTACCCCGACACACACCCAATCCTAGTCTACATCCGCCATCCGTGCCGCACGACCCCCACAACAACTACCATCATCCCTCCCACCGATCCTTGGTCGAAGCCCCGGCCCTGTCTCTCCTCGTCGTGGCTATGTCGATCGGTGCTACAACCACCTCCATGGAAAACTAAGTCACCATGTCCACCGTGCCAAGCTAACCTTCTCAAGTGTCGACCACAGCGAGTCACCTCCCCTGCTCTCTTCACCCCTGTTTCCCCTGTCTCCTCTATCCGATGTCTCCATCCACCAACAGCCACCGCGACCTGAGCAAACTCCGGCCAACTAAGGCCAAACACCACCCAAATCCAGATACATAGAACCAAAACCATCACCACCACATACCTGTCCCATCGAGCCCTCTCTGCCGGTCGCCGTGGCCAGTGTTGTCCGCACGCGCCACTGAATCGAGTTTTTCTGATGCGAACACCATCGTGCCCGATCAGATTCGGCGCTTTCTATTGACGATCAACCATCTCCCTCCGTCTCTCTCCGACTTCCCTCTCCCTTCCTCTACTCCTCCGACGAGCGACGCCGCCCGTGTCCGTCGCTCACCGCCCAAACACCCCCGCATCCTTCGATCTCCTCCGCCTCCTCCTCTCTGGTTCCCCGAACCCTAGCGCCACCGCTTCCTCGGACCACCGCACTGCGACCGACCCCCTCCTCGGTTGCCAGCACCCCCACGCCGGCGCCTCAGCCATCGACCAGCGCCGGTCCGCCGCTCGTTTTTCCCCTTGGTCTTCTCTCCGCTGGAGCAGCACCCTCCGCGGTGTCTGTCGCGTCGAACATCCATGCCCTAGCCCCCTCATCTGTCGATCTCCGCCGCTCCACCTCCTCGATCCGCCCCGAGACCGCCTCTCTCCTACTTCCTCAGCCATCGCCGGCCTTCCAGTCCGCCGGCGTCGCCACCAGCCACCGAGAAACCCTCTCGCCGTCTCCCTCTCTCTCTCTTCCGAGTTCTCTTTCGGCGCCCGAGCCTCTCCACCTCTCAGCTTCCTCTTCTTCATCAAAAATGTTTTTTTTTCTTTCCTCTCTCTCTCCGTAAGGTTCACCAAGAAAGTAGTTGACAGTAGTGAGTAAAAGTATTAAGTATTTTTGTTTTATTATTTTATATATATATATATATATATATATAATATCTAAAAATATATATATATATATATATATATATATATATATATATAATATCTATATTGTTATAATAACTACTATTGTTATCTTATGTTAGGATTATTATCATAATGTTCTGTAGTTGATCATATTATTGGTCACTAATTAATACACAGTATGATAGATGTATAAATATATTAGTATTGTATTATAATACTTCTATCACTAGTTTTATTTAAAAATAATATATTTATGTCATCTGAGTAACAAAAAAAATGAGTTTTTGGGATTGACTCTATATATGCAATTTCAAAACTAAGTTTAGCCTAAAAATATATATATTATAAAATTTTATGATATTTGATATAAATATTATCGCATTATTTTAATTAAAATTTTATTTGCCAAAAAGTATTATATATATTATATTTTAAATGTTTATCTAAATAATTTCATTTGTGAGATATAGTTTTCTATCTAAACTGACCCTTACAAAACTTAAAAAATTTTTGCCAAAAAATCATTTATATATTTTTCAAGCATTTATCTAAAAACTATTTTTTTAACTAATAAAAATATATTTTCGAGTAGAGTTAATATTTTTCCTAAAATAGTATACGTATTATCTAATTCCAATACCTTCGATTCTCATCATGTCCGTGACTAATCCTATTCTCTCGCCAATTCAAGACCATCTTATGTCCACCCTAACTAAATTGACCCTTCTGGACCCAATGGAACTGTCTTTGCCATCAACAGAGGTCCCCTTGTGTAGTTGTTATACCAAAGTCGCAGTCCATGCCACCATGATCATCGCAGCACACCAGGCATCCTACCTGGCAAGACACCTTGCCATTTGCTGTTTATTTATTCCAGCTCATATTTTATGCATTATTTATTTTCTTTATGCAAAATAAACCGTGATACATGGCATAACCTGTTAGAACTTACTGTTCATTTATATTCTGCTATGTATTATTTTTCTTACACATTAAACCTAGATTTAAGGGACCACCTTTGTGTGTTGCATTCATGGCCTTAACACGTTGTACCACGAAGTTGTGTATCGCATGTAAAACACGAAAGTGCGTGATTGGCTGGCCACCAGTACGTATAAGCCGTGCGTTAGGAAATAACTGCTAATAGAATTGCATGCTAGAAGACTTAGCAGTTATGAGTTGGCATTGGGCAGGGAGAACATGATTGGAAGTTGACTACCACCCTATCTATCGTAGACTCGCTCGCTACTGAGGAACGATAGGTAGACTATATGCTATAGACTCGCTCGATACTGAGGAATAGTATATGGTGTTGTGACTCGCTACTGAGGTACTACATTGGTATTTTTTGACTTGACTGGGTAGTCATGCGACCATGAACTGTTCTTAAAACTGTAATCACTTAGAACGGTTAGGCTACCCTTATCGTTAGGTACGAGTACCTTTGGTTTGGGTACTTGTATTTGACCGTGGCTTGGAAAAATAACTTATCGCGGATTAGTTCGTCACATCTTGTCCTTGTTTGGTTGTAAGTATGACTTACTACTTCGATGAGAAGGTATTGAACCTTGTTGGGGTCCGGATGCTATATTGGATTCTTAGCATGGAAAGATACGTCACCGTGAATTAGTTTACCATCTCCTGTCCTTGTTTGGTTGGGGGGATGGTACGCTCATTCAATAGGTGTGTATTGGACCATGTTATAAATTCAATTGACTTATTTATTTGAGCAATATTTATTCAGTTTATATGGCATGATATTATGTGTCTTGTTACGTCCCTCTGAGGACCTGGTTATCTCTATAGGTGTGTGCTATTGTCTTTCGCAGGTGTTCTAGCTCTAGCCGTGATCATCGCTATTTTTTTCGAGGATGATTGCACTTGGATCGTCTTCGCTTCGCTCGCCAAATTCATATCTTTTCTTATGTATTTTTCCTTTACTAGTTGGTAGTGGATTTGTCTCCGCCCAACTACAAGTACCAAATAACAATTTCATAGTTGATTATATGACATCTTCTATTCTTTTATTTTTGTGGATGAGATTAGTTATGGATCTACTGTATTTTACAGCTTATGTATTCATACGAAGTTTCCATATGCTGGAGTGTACTTCGTATGTATGCAGCTGGCATGTCTACGTTTCTAGTCCTACGTATTTTAGAACTGGGGCATTACAATATATATATATATATATATATATATATATATATATATGTATATATATATATATGTATATATATATATATATATATATATATATATATATATATATATACATATATATATATATATAAGTGTGTATATAGAAATAAAAGAAAAAAAGAAAGAAAAAAAAAAATCAACACTGTTCCCTTGCGGGAACAGTAGACCAAAGCCACTATTTCCTTGCGAGAACAGTGGACCAAAGACACATAAGCTGCTAACACCCCCTGAGAACCGAGAGGGAATAACACCCCAGCTGTTCATGCCCGACCCGAGCATAGGAACCCGCTAGGTTTTTTGCATACATTTATATGGATAAAACGATCGAGAGGATGACAAATTCTAAACCCTAACCTACGCCCCACCGACCCCTATACCTGGGCGTACACCCACACGCGTGCTCCGCCGAGAGCCACCTCCGGCAGCAGCGGACAGAGCAAAGCACCAACAGCGACAAGCAGCAGGTGCGCATCTTCATCGAGAGTTTTCTCTATGCACGGTTAATCGTTTATCGTTCTACCACTTCCGGTATGATGACAACATATACGCCTTCCAATTCCTTCAGTTGGTTTCTATTTAAACGAATTAGGTTGTCCATAAAATCGACACGAACATTGCCGAAAACTGTTCTTGAAATAGTTCATAGAACAGTCCCGATACCCTGTTTGGAAGACCGATTATTGGCAAACCATTAGGAGTTTTCGTAAACTATTTAATGACAGTCCTAGACAGTATATACGACTACATAACGCTTTTTACGGAAGTCGATTTCGACGATTGTACGTCGAGAAATCGAATTCCTAATTGGGCAAAAAACCTGTTTTTAAAATATTAAAAATCTAGAAAATTCCTTCGACACGACGTGTGTCCAGCCAATCTGGGCGACGTAGTCGCAAACCGAAACATCGAAATGTGCGTAATGGCTTCGTGGACGTGTGGGCTTTGATGGAATTCAAATTGGTTGCGTGTGCGCGACGAATTTGATGCGTATCCATCGAAATTCACCGTATCGGCCTCTGTGCAAATTTTCCAATTACTTTGTGCATGTCCGTCAGATCGAGACGAAAAATGCGCCAATAGGACCGTATCATTTTTGGTCCTGTATGCCAAGTTTGGTCTGATTCTGAGACAGTTGATCGGATCGCCGTTTTGCGAACCCCACAATCCGATTCAACGGGCGATTTTGTGCACGGCCCGCCGGAATCCAACTTTGGACATACGGTTGTGTTTGTATCATCGAAAAAAATTCATAGACATGTAGTTTGACGACTTTAGAGACCATTGACTCTGGCATGCTTTTCGGTACAAAGCGGGTCCAACGGCGGACACCATTTTGACCCAAAATTACTGTTTTGCACCTGTGTCCAGAATTGGACTTAAGGACAGACAATTCTAGTTATTTTAACTATTATGAGAACATTGGTAATGTCTATTTCAGCATCCGGAGACTGTTTTAGGAGTTTTGACTATTGTGGCACACTGAATGGTTCGGATTGTCGGTTTTACCAACAAAGGACCACATGCAAGTACAGTTTATTGTTTGTTTTTAATATTGAGCTTTACTATACCTCATTGTTAGTCAATAGATATGTGATTTTTATCTTTTATGTTTGTTATATTTTGTCGTGTCGGGGAGGTGAAGTACCAAGGATGTGTGATCTGACCTTATACAGTATATACAGTGTAGACAGTGTTTCATTATTGCTTTATACAGTGTAGACAGTGTTTCATTATTGCTTTATACAGTGTAGGCAGTATTTTATTATTGCTTTATACCGTGTAGACCGTGTACATTATACAGTGTAGACCGTATAATATTATACAGTGTAGATAGTGTAGACAGAGTCGTGTAATTGCCCTGAGATCGATCACATATCAAAGGTACTTCAGTTAGTCGGTGAGTATTATCTTTATTTACTGTTTTTCTTTGTTTAGTTTTATTTTGTCGTTCTGTGTTTTTTAAGTCATATATTTAAAGGCTAACCTCTGTTGTATAGTCATTTTTGATTATTGAAACTGCATTCAGTAAATTGTACTTGTTCCATTCCTGACTGGAAACCAATATTTTTCAGGTTAGCTGTGGCTTCACTTAGCATTGGAAGATACGGGTGTACTTGCTGACAAAAGCCTAGAGACTAGCTAGATAGATGAGTTGTAGTCATTTCAATATTTGTAAGAGTTTATATTTTTCTGCAAATGTAAAACTTGTGAATATTATAAATTAAATTAAAGTTGTGAATGAGCATTATTTGTGATTTTGAGCATTGTGGCTGTACAGCGTTCTACCGTCGACACTGCGACGTAGGCTGGCTTGGATAAGTCTGGTATCTGAAATAACGGGTGTGGGTCGTGACAGAACTTTTGTGTCATCCTAAACCTGTTCCTAGAAGAGTTTATTCCAAGCATCTAAATCAAAACTTCTATGAACTCCATAGGTTTATATTTTTTGTTCTTCTTCCAAAGAAGGGATCCTCTGATGAGATTACCTTCATGGAATTATCAACCATGTACCATATTCACTTTGGTATTCCCTTTTATGTTCCAAAGACTGTTATGGCATGGATGCTTAACTGCAGAAATACATGAGGCAACCTTGTCTACCCTATGCATTTGACTTTTATCTTTAGGAGGTTTGAAATTGATCTTCAAACCTGTCCTTACTCCTCCACTGCCATTGAACTCAGTAGGTCTAGGTTATATCCTACTCCTCCTTTGCCTCCTGATGCTGAACCCGTTCACGATGATGACCCCGAGGCTCCTCCTGCTGCTGCTGCTCCAGCTCTAGCTCCGGGTTTTGACTCTGGCTTCTATTAGCGCTTTGATGATTTCGTTGCCCTCTCAGTGCAACGACATCAAGGCTATCTTGATTATAAGTTCCGCCATATCACCCAGGCTCAGGTGTTGTGGAACAGCATTGCTGATCTTCACTGGAGTCTCTCTTATGACCCCACACATCCTGTTACAATGCTTCATCACCCCAGCTTTTCTGGACCCAGGTTCGATGATGAGACGACATTTTCTCACTTTGATCCTACTGTTGCATATTTTCCACCGGATGCTCCTAGAGGTGACGACACGCCGATGTGATGAGGACTTGAGCTAGTGGATTTATGTCTAAACTTTACAGTTAGACATTTATTAGTAGATTGTGATGGTTGTATCTTTCATTTAGTATGACATTTCAGTATTACTGATTATTTTTTTATGCACTTATTATTTGTGGCAATGTTGTTATTTGTGGTTATCTCTCTAGTATTACTTTGTCTGTTTGATGAACATTGTTGGCTTCACACATTACGTGGGAGCCAAAACCATATTTTTTATTGAAAAAGGGGGAGAAAGAGCGCAATACCAAAACCAAAAATCAATAATCAAATAAAGAACACCACCATCATTTATTCTTTTTCAGGTATTTTTTGTTCTATTTAGATATATTTTGGTATAGACTCAAGTTTGTCAATTATCAAAATGGGGAAGATTATTGGCCCATTCAATGGTCACACTCGATTTTAATAATCGACATTAACTTAAGTCAATACACAAAATATACGAACTACTGCTAATCATTTCAGGTCTTGTGAAATCAAAATCAAAAAGTGTACTACTACATCAGCAAGCATGTGAATCATCATTCTGAAGCTTATTTTCATTGGAATCAAGTCCGAGTCATTTTACAATTTATTATGTATTTTATCTTTATTGAGTCTAGGATATAAATTGTAAGATCGACTGGATACTACTGGCTTAGGTTAATCATAGTCCACTTTCCTATACAGCCTACCTATCCAAAGTCCACCTACCAAAAATTTCATTCACCTTCTGCAATAAAATTTGACAAATGTCTTACATTTTTACTGAGACAGAACTCAAGCCGAGTTCGGTTCGAACTCTGACCGAGATCGGTCCGAACTCTGACCGAGTTCGGTCAGTTTGAATTTAAATATTTGTTGCCTCCAAATCTGCATGCAACGTTCATTTGCAAAATCTTTACATCAGAACTCTGTCCGAATTCTGTCCGAGTTCGGTCCTCGAAAACACCTATAAATAGAAGATAATTTCTCATTTCAAATCACTCAATCAATTTCATCTTCTCTTCTCTCTTTAATAAGTGTTTTCATCTGATCAAAAGCTTTCATATTTCACCTACACATCTCTTAGCCAAAAGCCAATAATATCTATTTGATCTAGAGTCTTTTGGTTCTCAAGAATTGTAAAGAGGTTGTTCAAAGTTCAGAAACTATCTCTGTTGTGGTACCGGTCGTGCGCTCGTCGCCAAGCACGGTGTTGTGAAGTTGGTCGTGCACTTGTCACCAAGCATGGTGTTGTAAGAGACTACAAGCTCTCAATTAGCTTGTGCCTTAGTGGATTAACATTGAGCAAGAGTACTCGAGACTGGATTGGTCCTCTCAGAGGGATACCAGTTGTCACGACCCGCACCCACTGTGAGGGTACGAGAACGTAACAACGTCCGCCTACGTCGCAGTGTCGGCGGTAGAACGTTGTCCTAGGTCAATCATCTAACAATATAAAGGTACCAGTATAGTATATACACTCCGAATGGAGGTGACATAGCAATATACAGTCTCAATCACATCTAAGGTAGAATGATGAAATAAAAGATAGATAGATAAATACTGGAATAAAAAGATCCACATGATACAATCAGAGAGAGGGTCTAAGTGTCTACTGCCATACAGAACAGAACATCCAACTCAATACAAGTCTCTAATACTGAATATGAAAGAATATATACAATCCAGATCTCAGAAGACAGAAATAGTAAAACCTAGACTAGGGAGCCTCAGTCTCTAAGCTAGTGGATCAGGCTGGAAATCTGGGTCACACGAGTCATCTACAACTGTCCCATAGAAGGTGTCTACGCAGGCCTCATCCTCTGTAATATTTTCAACAGGTCCAGTCAGGATAGGAGCGAGCACAAAACATCTCACGCAGTTCATATCATGTTAGGAAATATAAAGCATGCAATAGAGTAAGGTACATGAAACGCTGAAAGAAAGAAGTATATGAAAAACAGTAGAGATTTGATAACAGGAAATATCTAAATATGATAAGTAAGAACTGTAAGCCAACTATGATTTAGAGTACAATATGGTTATGTAAACGGTCTAGGACAATGCAATGGTAACTCCATTGTACGTGAGTGTACAATTGACATATACAATAGTTATACAATATTGTACAATATGAATTGAGTACATAACCAATTCAACTCCCCCTCCCCAATCAGTACACAAGGATCCACTCCAGTTACGTTATCTTGCACAATAGTGTACAATGTTATACAATGGATGTACAATATTATGCAATAGATGTACAATGTTATACAATAGTTGTATAATGTTATACAACAGTATACAATGGTCTATCCCTGGGACTCATGTGATACTGAGAGTACAATATGCACAAGGAGTATACAAGGATATAGGTATTCAATAAATACAATATGGAAGTGAAATGCACATCACAATATATATCTAGTGAATACAAGGGGATAATATCCCAAAAGAAGATCCATATAGTACCAATCCGTGATAACAATCGTGTCAGCATCAAGTACAGTAATCTAGAGCAAGAATGTAAATCCAAACAAGTATGAAACGGTCAGAGAATGTACTCGCCTGATAGCTTGAGTGTCTAAAGAGAATATACTGTCCGAGGAGTGGTGTCTATCTCCTTTAGAACAGTACAAGTCACTATGAGTCCAAAAATGATAATAAGATGCATTACAATGCATTCTAAATGAATCTAGGTCAAATCTAAGTCATATCTAAGTCATACCAGCTAAACTAGGTCATACTAGGTCATACTGAGCCAAACTGGGTCACACTAGGACAATCAAGGTCAACCAAGGTCGCAGGAAATCAATCCAAGTCAAACTAGGTCAATTTGGATCAAGGGTTGACTTACAGTTGACTTTTGGTCAAAAGTCACAGTGGTCAACTCTGGTCAACACGGAGTCAACCCTAGGTCAAACAAGTCATATGTTGGCCAACTGTTGACTTTCAGTCAACTGGTCAACTCTGGTTTGGTTTTGGTCAAATCTAGTTGCTTAAAGGCTAAGTTTGACTCTCGGTTGACTTTTGTTGACTTTTGGTCAAAATGGTCAACCGACGTCAAAACTAGTCTAGGAGCACTATATTTGATCATCACCAACCAAGGGAACCAAGTTCTAACCATATCTTAGACTCTAAACTCCAATACCTTAGTTCTAGGTATTACCTACATTACCCTTACCAAGGTAAATACCAATACCTTGTCCAATACCACTCTAACCTAGGAATACTAGCCTAGGTTTCCTAGGATAGCTAGACACTATCCTATACTAATATTACCTACAAAGAAATCCTAGTATCTAGGTCATCTAAGTCATCTTAGACCACATGTTGGTTATCTACCCTTTACCTTGTCCTATACCTTACCAATATCACATATCACTCTCACATCTCCCTAACACTCACTCACACACAACACTCATGGTACCATACTCACTTACACATGGTCACTCTAACCTATAGGTTTACATATAGGCCCTCCTATAGGCTACTAGCTATACTCACTTATCACTCACACTCACAATTACCTATATACTCTCACACTACAAGCTTACACATAAATCTTACAAACACACACCGATAGCTCCTATACACACATATGTATACATAGGCTTACACTCAAAAGGTTTACAACCACACACACAAAAAGTCACATACACACACTCACTCACTCACACACTATGGGCACATATAGGCTCAAAGTAGGGACTGATTTGTGGGAACTTGTAGGCTGAATATGGACATGTTTAGGACTGTTAGAACAGGTTTTAAGGACTGGGTTTAGGACAGGACAAAGGGTGGTTAGATAGGCTACATGGCTGTCTATTTTGGACAGCCAATAGGACTGAAAATGTAGGGTATTACGGGACAGGTTATGGGGTTGCTAAAAGTGTACTGATTTATGTGTTAAAGGGATGAACAGTGGGGTGTTCGTGGCTGCCATCAATGGTTGAAATATTGGGCTGTTATGTACCAGGTTTAGGGGCTTATATAGGCTGTCAAAGGGGATGGTTTTGGACAGCAATATGGTTATATGGACAGCCAATAATGGTTTTTTGGACTGAAATTCAGAGGGCTGAATGGTGGTACATTGGGGGCTGAAATGTATGAAATGGGACAGGTTTTTGGACATCCAACAAGTGACAGGTTTAGGACAACTTGTGGGTGTTTAAGGACTGTTAACATGGGTGAATGAATGGACTAAATGGACAGGTTATTGGGGGCTGAACATAGGTTAATATATGGCTAAAATGCATCAGGTTTTAGGGGGTTCCAATGGGCCGGTTTTTTGGGCTCCTATGGCTGTCATTTGTGGCTGCCTACAGGGCCTAAAATGTAGGTTAAGTGGGGCTAAAGTGTGGGGGTTCAAGGGGGTATTAAGGACTGATCTATGGGGTTGCCTAGGGGCCTGTTTTGGAGGCATGAATGGGTCCTATAAATGGACTGAACATAGGGTAATACATGAACAGTTGAAAGCCTGATTTTGGTGACAACCAACATGGTTAAGGGGGCTTGAATAGGTTGTGTATAGGGCAGTTTATGGGACTGTCCAAGAGACTTGTTTGGACTGAAATAGGACAGCCTATAGGACAGGAAATTGGGATTCTTTGAGGGTGGTTTAAGGGCTACTTAGGGACTGATATGGGACATAAAATTGGGGAATGTATGGATAGGTTATTGGCACTGATTTGGTACAGGTATAGACTGATATTGAGGGTGTTTGGGACAGCTGCTATGGCTGAGTTTGAGTGAAGGAATGAATGAAAGAAAGATGGAGTGAAGGATGAATGGATGCAAGGCTGAATTGTGCTGTTAAGGCCTGAAATAGACTGCTATGGTTGTCCCTACATGCTGCCACTACAGGGCTGAATTAGCAGTCCCCTGGGCTGTCCTCCCCCTTCTCCATACTGCTACCTAGTAGCAGTGCACACTGCTACACTGTGTACGAAATCAGTCTCCTGTGGGGACTGATACGCACTCCTACTGCTGCGGATTTCAAATGGTTTCCTCCCCCCTTCAACTCCACTTAAACACTACTCAAACTATTCTAACTCTCTCTAACTCTCTCTCTATACATAAACACACACACACATATAATCAAACACCATTCCTACACATACACACACAACCATTCTCAATACTCTCCACCAACACAAAATATCACACCGGTATATACCATATATATAAAAAACCATATATATGCATATATATATAAGCCAAATATATATACATATATATATATATATATATATATATATATATATATATATATATATATATATATATATATATATATAGAGAATGGCATATATATAATCCATATATATATTCAATATATAGGCAACTACAATATGATACACTATGATACCAAAAGAACAATCTCTAACAACATAAAAACTGAGATTAAATATCTAAACAATATTCACACAATATATATATATATAAAAACAAGTGTCCAATAGGGATTTCCCCATTAGGACACGATCCTACTCATATGACACCTCTACAAGTGCCCAAATGGACACGAAATGGACTCAAATGGACACACAACCATGGGGGTAATTCCTACGGGTTCAAAATAGACCTATATGCATGTAGTGATGGTTTAGAGGAGAGGTTATACCTTCCGGGAGAGAGATTCAAAGGAAAAAGCCTTCCGACACGTAGAGATTCCAATAGGACACGAACGAGCTCCGAATACTTCCAAACTTGGCTAGCACCTTCCTTTCATGGAGTAAAGAAGAAATGGAGGAGATTTGGTGGAAGAAATGATGGATTTGGAGATGAAATCACTAGAGGTTGCTCTCTAGAAATTTGGGAAAGAACAAGAGAGAGAATGGAAGAATGAAATAATGAAATGAACACAAGCCTATCCCTCCTCACTTGGTCGGCCCTAATGGCTGAAATAATCCTATTTTGATTATCCAAAATACCCCCCTCTAGCCTATTAACAATACATTAAAAAAGCGGTTTAAGTCGGGGGCTAGTTTGGTCATTCTAACACACTAATCTAATTAATCCTAACCCAAATAAATTAGCCTAGTTACTAACTAAAATAAATAACATGTGGGCCATGGCTAACTAGTATGTGGGTCCACTAGAGTCAAAACTACTCTGGGTCCCCGTTTCAAGTTGGATTGAACTGAAATTCGAACCCGACTCAAATAACCCCAAAATATTACAATAAATAAATAAATAATTAAAAAATAATTAAAAAATGAAAAATAACAAAAATACCCCTATTTCTGGAAACTGGAGGTGACAAATCTATCCACCTTAAAAGAATTTCGTCCTCGAAATTAAAACCAACAATAGTAAAATATCGAAATCACAAGTCATGGCTAAAAAGTAAAATAATTAAAATCTCAAAAATTAAAGCATGAATTAAATGACTAAATTTATAAAATTTAAAATTACACTCAAATGGATGCTATAAGTCTATCCACCTTATAAGAATCATCCAAAAAATTTAAAACAAGGTAACCACAAAAAATTATACAAATCGATAATCGTATGCGTCTATCCAATCATCATGATACTCAGAATCTCTGTCCTGCCAGTGAGCAAGGCTACGATAATCACAGAGTCCTCAACTATGGTACATACCTCTTGAATTATGGTATTTAAAATTTTTGCATTGTCGTACGCTTCGCAGCGAAAACCTTAAATTCCCACACCCGAGAAATAAGTCCATAATCCGACTATATGTCCTCACTATGCCTGCTAGCATGACCCTAGAGGATTCTAAAATCTCATAATCGAGGTGACCTAGCCCATACGACTTATCTCAGAAGAAAAATTAAATCATAATAAAGCACCAGATCAAAACTTATCAATAATGAAGAACAGATAGGAATAGATGGAATTGAATTTTCAAGGCAGTAATTGCAGAATTTGAATCAAAAGAACGAAACCTGCAACTAGATCTCCAACGGCCTGAGCATCCTCAGCTGTCATGGCGAAAGCTCGCCCTGGCTGGCCTCCCCTGGCCTGCTGCTGATGATGTACGAACATCTGCTGCTGAGTCTGCAATGGTGGTCCCCTCGGCTGCCCTGCTGGAGCCCTAGCTCTTGGTGCTACCTGAGCCAATGGTGTCGGGTTCTTGGGACACTCTCTACACTGATGTTCTGCTGAACCGCAAAGTAGACACATACCCAGCCTCTTTCTACAGTCGTCCCACCCATGGCCTTGCTTCTTGCAGAAGTTGCACACAGTGTTCTGCTGCTGCCTGGGTGCCTGCTGATACAGCACCTGTCTCTATCCCTGATACTGAACAGGCCTCTGCTGCTGCTGCTGGATATGGACCATCGGCTGCTGATACTGCTGCTGAATCTATATGTGAGGCCTCTTGGCCTGGCCTCCACTGCTGCTGCCTCCAACAGGGTCTCGCCCCCTCTTGAGCCTCAGCTCAAGATCGTCCTCAGCCAATAAGGCTCCCGTCAAGATCTCCTCGAATGTGGCATCCTTGTTGCCCTTGGTCAGGGACTTGACCTCCTTGACCAGACCCTTCCGAAACCTCTGGGCCTTCGCCATCTCGCTCAAGCCCTCTACGAACCTGCCGAGGCGGCCGAACTCTCCAGCGTACTCCTCCACTGAAAGACTCCCCTGTACTAGGCTCTCAAACTGTAACTCTAAGGCTCTGAGTGCTAAATCTGGAAAGAACTTCTTCTTGAAGAAGCCCTTGAACTCCTTCCAAGTCTGTCCAGCTACCCCCACCCTGGGGTCTGACTGATACCAGGTGCGAGCAAGATCTCGCATCCGGCTAGCTGCTGCCTCAATCTGGAGATCCGTCGGTATCCGGGCCAGGCGAAAGATCTCCTCTATATGCTCGATCCACTCGTCAGCATATAGAATCCCCTCCGTTCCCAGGAAGTCTCTGGGGCTCATCTTCTGGAACTGCTCTATCCCCGGTGTCTTCGGCTGCTGAACCACTGGTCGGGCTGCAACTGTAGTAAGGGCCAACTCCATGCCCTTGTCCTGTCGGGCCTACTGCTGGTCCATGAACTGCTGGAAATATGCAAACATCTGTGCTGCATCCACGTGTCCTGTAGACAGCGGCTGCTGGAAAGGCACCTCTGGAATGACTAGGTCCTGCCCCCGAACTGGTGGAGGCACACCCCCTGCTGCTGGTGGAGGGGCTCCTCTGAACGCAGATGAAATGCCTACCCCAGCTGGCATGACTGGGGCTGCGGTACCAGGGGCTGGCTGCTGGATATGAGAGGTGGCAGTCCTCTCATCGGCGTCCCCCTGGCCCTAGTGATGTGATCTCGTCTCAACCATCCTGGAGATAGATCAAAGAAACAATTACTGAGGATGAGTCGAAATAGCAAGGGAGGAAATTATATTCAAGGGAAAACAATATCAACAAGAACTGAGATGGTATGAATTAGATAAGAGTTTTTCCTAATGTGATTGAGTACCTCCAAAAAATATCCTAATCCTACTGCAGGCTGTAGTGATACTCTAGTTCAAATACCACTACATAAACTCGACCTGGATGGGCCACCACTAAAAATGTGTCACGACCCGCACCATCTGTGAGGGTACGAGAACGTAACAATGCCCAGCCTACGCCGCAGTATCGACGGTAGAACGCTGTCCTAGGTCAATCATCTAACAATACAAAGGTACCTGTACAGTATATACACTCCGAATGGAGGTGACATAGCAATATACAGTCTCAATCACATCTAAGACAGAATGATAAAATAAAAGATAGATAGATAAATACTGGAATAAAAAGATCCACAAGATACAATCAGAGAGAGGGTCTAAGTGTCTACTTCCATACAGAACAGAACATCCAACTCAATACAAGTCTCTAATACTGAATATGAAAGAATATATACAATCCAGATCTCAGAAGACAAAAATAGTAAAACCTAGACTAGGGAGCCTCAGTCTCTAAGCTAGTGGATCAGGCTGGAAATCTGGGTCACTCGAGTCATCTACAGCTGTCCCATAGAAGGTGTCTACGCAGGCCTCATCCTCTGTAATATTTTCAACAAGTCCAGTCAGGACAGTAGCGAGCACAAAACATCTCACGCAGTTCATATCATGTTAGAAAATATAAAGCATGCAATAGAGTAAGGTACATAAAACGCTGAAAGAAAGATGTATATGAAAAACAGTAGAGATTTGATAACAGGAAATATCTAAATATGATAAGTAAGAACTGTAAGCCAACTGTGATTTAGAGTACAATATGGTTATATAAACGGTCTAGAACAATGCAATGGTAACTCCATTTTACGTGAGTGTACAATAGACATATACAATAGTTATACAATGTTGTACAATAGGAATTGAGTACATAACCAATTCTACTCCCCCTCCCCAATCAGTACACAGGGATCCACTCCAGTTACGTTATCTTGTACAATAGTGTACAATATTATATAATATATGTACAATATTATACAATAGATGTACAATGTTATACAATAGTTGTACAATGTTATACAATAGTGTACGATGGTCTATCCCTGGGACTCATGTGATACTAAGAGTACAATATGCACAAGGAGTATACAAGGATATAGGTATTCAATAAATACAATATGGAAGTGAAACGCACATCACAATATGTATCTAGTGAATACAAGGGGATAACATCCCAAAAGAAGATGCATATAGTACCAATCCGTGATAACAATCGTGTCAGCATCAAGTACAGTAATATAGAGCAAGAATATAAATTCAGACAAGTATGAAACGGTCAGAGAATATACTCGCCTGATAGCCTGAGTGTCTGAAGAGAATATATTGTCCTAGGAGTGGTGTCTATCTCCTATCGAACAGTACAATTCACTATGAGTCCAAAAATGATAATAAGATGTATTACAATGCATTCTAAATGAATCTAGGTCAAATCTAAGTCATATCTAAGTCATACCAAGCTAAACTAGGTCTTACTAGGTCATACTGAGCCAAACTGGGTCACACTAGGACAATCAAGGTCAACCAAGGTCGCAGGAAATCAATCCAAGTCAAACTAGGTCAATTTGGGTCAAAGGTTGACTTACAGTTGACTTTTGATCAAAAAGTCACTCTGGTCAACTCTGGTCAACACGGAGTCAACCCTAGGTCAAACAAGTCACATGTTGGCCAACTGTTGACTTTCAGACAACTGGTCAACTCTGGTTTGGTTTTGGTCAAATCTAGTCGCTTAAAGGCTAAGTTTGACTCTTAGTTGACTTTTGTTGACTTTTGGTCAAAATGGTCAACCGACGTCAAAACTAGTCTAGGAGCACTATATTTGATCATCACCAACCAAGGGAACCAAGTTCTAACCATATCTTAGACTCTAAACTCCAATACCTTAGTTCTAGGTATTATCTACATTACCCTTACCAAGGTAAATACCAACACCTTGTCCAATACCACTCTAACCTAGGAATACTAGCCTAGGTTTCCTATGATAGCTAGACACTATCCTATACTAATATTACCTACCAAGAAATCCTAGTATCTAGGTCATCTAAGTCATCTTAGACCACATGTTGGTTATCTACCCTTTACCTTGTCCTATACCTTACCAATATCACATATCACTCTCACATCTCCCTAACACTCACTCACACACAATACTCATGGTACCATACTCACTTACACATGGTCACTATAGCCTATAGGTTTACATATAGGCCCTCCTATAGGCTACTAGCTATACTCACATATCACTCACACTCACAATTACCTATATACTCTCACACTACAAGCTTACACATAAATCTTACAAACACACACCTATAGCTCCTACACACACATATGTATACATAGGCTCACACTCAAAAGGTTTACAACCACACACACACACAAACTCACATACACACACTCACTCACTCACACACTATTGGCACATATAGGCTCAAAGTAGGGACTGATTTGTGGGAACTTGTAGGCTGAATATGGACATGTTTGGGACTGGTAGAATAGGTTTTAAGGACTAGGTTTAGGACAGGACAAAGGGTGGTTAGATAGGCTACATGGCTGTCCATTTTGGACAGCCAATAGGACTGAAATGTAGGATATTATGGGACATGTTATGGGGTTGCTAAAAGTGGACTGATTTATGTGTTAAAGGGCTGAACAGTGGGGTGTTCATGGCTGCCATCAATGGCTGAAATATTGGGCTGTTATGTGCCAGGTTTAGGGGCTTGTATAGGCTGTCAAAGGGGATGGTTTTGGACAGCAATATGGTTATATGGACAGCCAATAATGGTTTTTTGGACTGAAATTCAGAGGGCTGAATGGTGGTACATTGGGGGCTGAAATGTATGAAATGGGACAGGTTTTTGGACATCCAACAAGTGACAGGTTTAGGACAACTTGTGGGTGTTTAAGGACTGTTAACATGGGTGAATGAATGGACTAAATGGACTGGTTATTGGGGGCTGAACATAGGCTAATGTATGGCTGAAATGCATCAGGTTTTAGGGGGTTCCAATATGCAGGTTTTTTGGGCTCCTATGGCTGTCATTTGGGGCTTCCTACAGGGCCTAAAATGTAGATTAAGTGGGGCTAAAGTATGGGGGTTCAATAGGGTATTAAGGACTGATCTATGGGGTTGCCTAGGGGCCTGTTTTAGAGGCATGATGGGTCCTGCAAATGGACTGAACATAGGGTAATACATGAACAGTTGAAAGCCTGATTTTGGTGACAGCCAGCAAGGTTAAGGGGGCTTGAATAGGTTGTGTATAGGGCTGTTTATGGGACTGTCCAAGGGACTTATTTGGACTGAAATAGGACAGCCTATAGGACAGGAAATTGGGACTCTTTGAGGGTGGTTTAGGGGCTACTTAGGGACTGATATAGGACATAAAATTGGGGAATGTATGGATAGGTTATTGGCACTGATTTGGTACAGGTATAGACTGATATTGAGGGTGTTTGGGACAACTGCTATGGCTGAGTTTCAGTGAAGGAATGAATAAAAGAAAGATGGAGGGAAGGATGAATGGATGCAAGGCTAAATTGTGTTGTTAAGGCCTAAAATAGACTGCTATAGCTGTCCCTACATGCTGCCACTGCTGGGCTGAATTAGCAGTCCCCTGGGCTGTCCACCTCCTTCTCCACACTGCTACCTAGTAGCAGTGCATACTGCTACAGTGTGCACGAAATCAGTCCCCTGTGGGGAGTGATACGCACTCCTACTGCTGCTGATTTCAAATTGTTTCCTTCCCCCTTCAACTCCACTTAAACACTACTCAAAGTCCATTCTAACTCTCTCTCTATACATAAACACACACACACACACACACACACACACACACACACACACACACACACACACACACACATATAATCAAACACCATTTCTACATATATACACACAACCATTCTCAATACTCTCCACCAACACAAAATATCACACCAGTATATACTATATATATAAGACACCATATATATATAAGCCAAATATATATACATATATATATATATATATATATATATATATATATATATATATATATATATATATAGAGAGAGAGAGAGAGAGAGAGAGAGAGAATGGCATATATATAATCCATATATATATTTAATATATAGGCAACTACAATATGATACACTATGATACCAAAAGAACAATCTCTAACAACATAAAAACTGAGATTAAATATCTAAAACAATATTCACACAATATATATATATATATATATATATATATATATATATATATATATATATATATATATATATATATATATAGCAAATGACCTCTAGCCTAGTGGTTAGGAGAGATGCATGCGGCCCGAGTGGTCAGGAGTTCGAATCCCAGTGGGAGCGATTCCAGAAACAATTTACCTGGTTCCAAAAAAAATATATATATATATATATATATATATATATATATATATATATATATATATATATATATATATATAAACAAGTGTCCAACAGGGATTTCCCCATTAGGACACGATCCTACTCATAGGACACCTCTACAAGTGCCCAAATGGACACGAAATAGACTCAAATGGACACACAACCATGGGGGTAATTCCTACGGGTTCAAAATAGACCTATATGCATGTAGGGATGGTTTAGAGGAGAGGTTATACCTTCCGGGAGAGAGATTCAAAGGAAAAAACCTTCCGACACGTAGAGATTCCAATAGGACACGAACAAGCTCTGAATCCTTCCAAACTTGGCTAGCACCTTCCTTTCATGGAGTAGAGAAGAAATAGAGGAGATTTGGTGGAAGAAATGATGGATTTGGAGATGAAATCACTAGAGGTTGCTCTCTAAAAATTTGGGGAAGAACAAGAGAGAGAATGAAAGAATGAAATAATGAAATGAACACAAGCCTATCCCTCCTCACTTGGCCGACCCTAATAGCTGAAATAACCCCATTTTGAAATGTCAAAAATAGCCCCCTCTAGCTTATTAACAATACATTAAAAAGGGGATTTAAGTCGGGGGCTAGTTTGGTCATTCTAACACACTAATCTAATTAATCCTAACCCAAATAAATTAGCCTAGTCACTAACTAAAATAAATGACATGTGGGCCATGGCTAACTAGTGTGTGGGTCCACTAGAGTCAAAACTACCCCGGGTCCCCGTTTCAAGTCGGATTGAGCTGAAATTCGAACCCGACTCAAATAACCCCAAAATATTACAATAAATAAATAAATAATTTCAAAATAATTAAAAAATGAAAAATTGACAAAAATACCCCTGTTTTTGGAAACTGGAGGTGACAAATCTATCCACCTTAAAAGAATTTTGTCCTCGAAATTAAAACCAACAATAGTAAAATATCGAAATCACAAGTCATGGCTAAAAATTAAAATGATTAAAATCTCAAAAATCAAAGCATGAATTAAATGACTAAATTTATAAAATTTAAAATTACACTCAAATGGATGCTATAAGTCTATCCACCTTAAAAGAATCATCCAAAATTTTTAAAACAAGGTAACCACAGAAAATTATACAAATCGATAATCGTATGCGTCCATCCAATCATCATGATACTCAGAATCTCTGTCATGCCAGTGAGCAAGGCTATGATAATCACAGAGTCCTCAACTATGGTACATACCTCTTGAATTATGGTATTTAAAATTTTTGTATTGTCGCGCACTTGGCAGCAAAATCCTTAAATTCTCACACCCGAGAAATAAGTCCATAATCCGACTATATGTCCTCACTATGCCTGCTAGCATGACCCTAGAGGATTCTAAAATCTCATAATCGAGGCGACCTAGCCCATACGACTTATCTCAGAAGAAAAATTAAATCATAATGAAGCACCAGATCAAAACTTATCAACAATGATGAACAGATAGGAATAGATGGAATTGAATTTTCAAGGCAGTAATTGAGAATTTAAATCAAAAGAACGGAACCTGCAACTAGATCTCCAATGGCCTGAGCATCCTCGGCTGTCATGGCGAAAGCTCGCCCCTGGCTGGCCTCCCCTGGCCTGCTGCTGATGCTGTACGAACATCTGCTGCTGAGTCTGCAATGGTGGTCCCCTCGGCTGCCCTGCCGGAGCCCTAACTCCTGGTGCTACCTGAACCAATGGTGTCGGGTTCTTGGGACACTCTCTACACTGATGCTCCGCTGAACCGCAAAGTAGACACATACCCAGCCTCTTCCTACAGTCGTCCCACCCATGGCCTTGCTTCTTGCAGAAGTTATACATAGTGTTCCGCTGCTGCCTGGGTGCCTGCTGATATAACACCTGTCTCTGTCCCTGATACTGAACAGGCCTCTGCTGCTGCTACTGGAAATGGACCATCGGCTGCTGATACTGCTGCTGAATCTGTATGTGAGGCCTCTTGGCCTGGCCTCCGCTGCTGCTGCCTCCAACAGGGTCTCGCCCCCTCTTGAGCCTCAGCTCAAGATCGTCCTCAACCAATAAGGCTCCCATCAAGATCTCCTCGAATGTCGCATCCCTGTTGCCCTTGGTCAGGGACTTGACCTCCTTGACCAGAACCTTCCGGAACCTCTGGGCCTTCTCCGTCTCGCTCAAGCCCTCTACGAACCTGCCGAGGCGGCCGAACACTCCAGCGTACTCCTCCACTGAAAGACTCCCCTGGACTAGGCTCTCGAACTGCGACTCTAAGGCTCTGAGTGCTGAATCTAGAAAGAACTTCTTCTTGAAGAAGCCCTTGAACTCCTCCCAAGTCTGTCCAGCTACCCCCACCCTGGGGTCTGACTGATACCAGGTGCGAGCAAGATCTCATATCCGGCTAGCTGCTGCCTCAATCTGGAGATCTACCGGTATCCAGGCCAGGCGAAAGATCTCCTCTATATGCTCGATCCACTCGTCAGCATATAGAATCCCCTCCATTCCCAGGAAGTCTCTGGGGCTCATCTTCTGGAACTGCTCTATCCCCGGTGTCTTTGGCCGCTGAACCACTGGTCGGGCTGTAACTGTAGTAAGGGCCAACTCCATGCCCTTGTCCTGTCGGGCCTGCTGCTGATCCATGAACTGCTGGAAATATGTGAACATCTGTGCCGCATCGACGTGTCCTGTAGGGAACGGCTGCTGGAAAGGCACCTCTGGAATGACTGGGTCCTGCCTCCCAACTGGTGGAGGCACACCCCATGCTACTGGTGGAGGGGCTCCTCTGAACGCAGCTGAAATGCCTACCCCAGCAGGCATGACTGGGGCTGCGGTACCAGGGGCTGGCTGCTGGATATGAGAGGTGGCAGACCTCTCATCGGCGTCCCCCTGGCTCTGGCAATGTGATCTCGTCTCAACCATCCTGGAGACAGATCAAAGAAACAATTGCTGAGGATGAGTCGAAATAGCAAGGGAGGACAGTTATATTCAAGGAAAAACAATATCAGCAAGAACTGAGATGGTATGAATTAGATAAGAGTTTTTCCTAATGTGATTGAGTACCTCCAAAAAATATCCTAATCCAACTGCAGGCTGTAGTGATACTCTAGTTTGAATACCACTACATAAACTCGACCTGCATGGGCTACCACTAAAAACGTGTCACGACCCGCACCCACTGTGAGGGTACGAGAATGTAACAATGCCCAGCCTACGCCACAGTGTCGGTGGTAGAACGCTGTCCTAGGTCAATCATCTAACAATATAAAGGTACCTGTACAGTATATACACTCCGAATGGAGGTGACATAGCAATATACAGTCTCAATCACATCTAAGGCAGAATGATAAAATAAAAGATAGATAGATAAATACTGGAATAAAAAGATCCACAGGATACAATCAGAGAGAGGGTTTAAGTGTCTACTGCCATACAGAACATAACATCCAACTCAATACAAGTATCTAATACTGAATATAAAAGAATATATACAATCCAGACCTTAGAAGACAGAAATAGTAAAACCAAGACTAGGGAGCCTCAGTCACTAAGCTAGTAGATCAGGCTGGAAATTTGGGTCACTCGAGTCATCTACAGCTGTCCCATAGAAGGTGTCTACGCAGGCCTCATTCTCTGTAATATTTTCAACAGGTCCAGTCAGGACATGAGCGAGCATAAAACATCTCACGCAGTTCATATCATGTTAGAAAATATAAAGCATGTAATAGAGTAAGGTACATGAAACGCTGAAAGAAAGAAGTATATGAAAAACAGTAGAGATTTGATAACAGGAAATATCTAAATATGATAAGTAAGAACTGTAAGCCAACTGTAATTTAGAGTACAATATGGTTATGTAAACGGTCTAGGACAATGCAATGGTAACTCCATTGTACGTCAGTGTACAATAGACATATACAATAGTTATACAATGTTGTACAATAGGAATTGAGTACATAACCAATTCTACTCTCCCTCCCCAATCAGTACACAAGGATCCACTCCAGTTACGTTATCTTGCACAATAGTGTACAATGTTATACAATGGATGTACAATATTATACAATAGATGTACAATGTTATACAATAGTTGTACAATGTTATACAATAGTGTACAATGGTCTATCCCTGGGACTCATGTGATACTGAGAGTACAATATGTACAAGGAGTATACAAGGATATAGGTATTCAATAAATACAATATGGAAGTGAAACGCACATCACAATATGTATCTAGTGAATACAAGGGGATAGCATCCCAAAAGAAGATCCATATAGTACCAATCCGTGATAACAATCGTGTCAGCATCAAGTACAGTAATCTAGAGCAAGAATGTAAATCCAGACAAGTATGAAACGGTCAGAGAATGTACTCGCCTGATAGCCTGAGTGTATGAGGAGAATATACTATCCGAGGAGTGATGTCTGTCTCCTATAGAACATTACAAGTCACTATGAGTCCAAAAATGATAATAAGATGCATTACAATGCATTCTAAATGAATCTAGGTCAAATCTAAGTCATATCTAAGTCATACCAAGCTAAACTAGGTCATACTAGGTTATACTAAGCCAAACTGGGTCACACTAGGACAATCAAGGTCAACCAAGGTCGCAGGAAATCAATCCAAGTCAAACTAGGTCAATTTGGGTCAAGGGTTAACTTACAGTTGACTTTTGGTCAAAAAGTCACTCTGGTCAACTCTGGTCAACACGGAGTCAACCCTAGGACAAACAAGTCACATATTGGCCAACTGTTGACTTTCAGTCAACTGGTCAACTCTGGTTTGGTTTTGGTCAAATCTAGTCGCTTAAAGGCTAAGTTTGACTCTTGGTTGACTTTTGTTGACTTTTGGTCAAAATGGTCAACCGACGTCAAAACTAGTCTAGGAGCACTATATTTGATCATCACCAACCAAGGGAACCAAGTTCTAACCTTATCTTAGACTCTAAACTCCAATACCTTAGTTCTAGGTATTACCTACATTACCCTTACCAAGGTAAATACTAATACCTTGTCCAATACCACTCTAACCTAGGAATACTAGCCTAGGTTTCCTAGGATAGCTAGACACTATCCTATACTAATATTACCTACCAAGAAATCCTAGTATCTAGGTCATCTAAGTCATCTTAGACCACATGTTGGTTATCTACCCTTTACCTCGTCCTATACCTTACCAATATCACATATCACTCTCACATCTTCCTAACACTCACTCACACACAACACTCATGGTACCATACTCACACATGGTCACTCTAACCTATAGGTTTACATATAGGCCCTCCTATAGGCTACTAGCTATACTCACATATCACTCACACTCACAATTACCTATATATTCTCACACTACAAGCTTACACATAAATCTTACAAACACACACCTATAGCTCCTATACACACACACACATATATGTATACATAGGCTCACACTCAAAAGGTTTACAACCACACACACACACAAACTCACATACACACACTCACTCACTCACACACTATGGGCACATATAGGCTCAAAGTACGGACTGATTTGTAGGAACTTGTAGGCTGAATATGGACATGTTTGGGACTGTTAGAATAGGTTTTAAGGACTGGGTTTAGGACAGGACAAAGGGTGGTTAGACAGGCTACATGGCTATCCATTTTGGACAGCCAATAGGACTGAAATGTAGGGTATTATGGGACATGTTATGGGGTTGCTAAAAGTGGACTGATTTGTGTGTTAAAGGGCTGAATAGTGGGGTGTTCCTGGCTGCCATCAATGGCTAAAATATTGGGTTGTTATGTACCAGGTTTAGGGGCTTGTATAGGCTGTCAAAGGGGATGGTTTTGGACAGCAATATGGTAATATGGACAGCCAATAATGGTTTTTTGGACTGAAATTCAGAGGGCTGAATGGTGGTACATTGGGGACTGAAATGTATGAAATGGGACAGGTTTTTGGACATCCAACAAGTGACAGGTTTAGGACAACTTGTGGGTGTTTAAGGACTGTTAACATGGGTGAATGAATGGACTAACTGGACAGGTTATTGGGGGCTGTATATAGGCTAATGTATGGCTGAAATGCATCAGGTTTTAGGGGGTTCCAATGGGCAGGTTTTTTGGGCGCCTATGGCAGTCATTTGGGGCTGCCTACAGGGCCTAAAATGTAGGTTAAGTGGGGCTAAAGTGTGGGGGTTCAATGGGGTATTGAGGATTGATTTATGGGGTTGCCTAGGGGCCTATTTTGGAGGCATGAATGGGTCCTGCAAATGGACTGAACATAGGGTAATACATGAACAGTTGAAAGCCTGATTTTGGTGACAGCCAACAAGGTTAAGGGGGCTTGAATAGGTTGTGTATAGGGCTGTTTATGGGACTGTCCAAGGGACTTGTTTGGACTGAAATAGGACAGCCTATAGGACAGGAAATTAGGACTCTTTGAGGGTGGTTTAGGGGCTACTTAGGGACTGATATGGGACATAAAATTGGGGAATGTATGGACATGTTATTGGCACTGATTTAGTACAGGTATAGACTGATATTGAGGGTGTTTGGGACAGCTGCTATGGCTGAGTTTGAGTGAAGGAATGAATGAAAGAAAGATGGAGGGAAGGATGAATGGATGCAAGGCTGAGTTGTGCTGTTAAGGCCTGAAATAGACTGCTATGGCTGTCCCTACATGCTGCCACTGCAGGGCTGAATTAGCAGTCCCCTGGGCTGTCCTCTCCCTTCTCCACACTGCTACCTAGTAGCAGTGCACACTGCTACAGTGTGCACGAAATCAGTCCCCTGTGGGGACTGATACGCACTCCTACTGTTGCTGATTTCAAATGGTTTCCTCCCCCCTTCAACACCACTTAAACACTACTCAAACTCCATTCTAACTCTCTCTAACTCTCTCTCTATACATAAACACACACACACACACACACACACACACACACACACACACACACACACACACACACACACATAATCAAACACCATTCCTACGCATACACACACAACCATTCTCAATACTCTCCACCAACACAAAATATCACACCAGTATATACCATATATATAAGACATACTATATATATACATATATATATATAAGACAAATATATATACATATATATATATATATATATAGAGAGAGAGAGAGAGAATGGCATATATATAATCCATATATATATTCAATATATAGGCAACTACAATATGATACACTATGATACAAAAAGAACAATCTCTAACAACATAAAAACTGAGATTAAATATCTAAAACAATATTCACACAATATATATATATATATATATATATATATATATATATATATATATATAAAAATATATATATATAAACAAGTGTCCAATAGAGATTTTCCCATTAGGACACGATCCTACTCATAGGACACCTCTACAAGTGCCCAAATGGACACGAAATGGACTCAAATGGACACACAACCATGGGGGTAATTCCTACTGGTTCAAAATAGACCTATATGCATGTAGGTATGGTTTAGAGGAGAGGTTATACCTTCCGGGAGAGAGATTCAAAGAAAAATGCCTTCCGACACGTAGAGATTCCAATAGGACACGAACGAGCTCCGAATCCTTCCAAACTTGGCTAGCACCTTCCTTTCATGGAGTAGAGAAGAAATGGAGGAGATTTGGTAGAAGAAATGATGGATTTGGAGATAAAATCACTAGAGGTTGCTCTCTAGAAATTTGGGGAAGAACAAGAGAGAGAGTGGAAGAATGAAATAATGAAATTAACACAAGCCTATCCCTCCTCACTTGGCCGGCCCTAATGGCTGAAATAACCCCATTTTGAAATGTCAAAAATACCCCCCTTTAGCCTATTAAAAATACATTAAAAAGGGGGTTTAAGTCGGGGGCTAGTTTGGTCATTCTAACACACTAATCTAATTAATCCTAACCCAAATAAATTAGCCTAGTCACTAACTAAAATAAATGACATGTGGGCCATGGCTAACTAGTGTGTGGGTCCACTAGAGTCAAAACTACCCCGGGTCCCCGTTTCAAGTCGGATTGAGCTGAAATTCGAACCCGACTCAAATAACCCCAAAATATTACAATAAATAAATAAATAATTTCAAAATAATTAAAAAATGAAAAATGACAAAAATACCCCTATTTCTGGAAACTGGGGGTGACACCAGTATACATCGTTGTGTCACTGAGTTTGATCTCTCTATCTCTTGCTATATTTATTTACTGTCTCTTATTCACTGCCATAGTTATCTGCTTTAATTTTAAATTGGTGATTATTTTTTGCTGCACTCGCACTCACTCTATTCACCCCCTCTAGAGGTGCTCAACGGTCCTACAATTGGTATCAGGGCAGGTTATATTCTAGTATAACAAACCTCAGAGAGTATATATGGCAGCCGTGAAATCAATATTCAACGGTGAAGGGCAATCCACAAATAGACCTCCACTATTTGATGGTACAAACTGTACCTACTGGAAAATACGAATGACATTCTTTTTAAAGTCTCTTGACTTTGATCTTCGGTCTATAGTAGTTGACGGTTATAAGAAATCGGCACCTACAGTAGTTGATGGCATGCTTGTAGACAAGCCTCATGACAAACATATAAAGGCTAAAAAAGCAAAGGCTAGTTTAGATGCTCGTGCCATCAACGCATTGTTCTGTGTAATTGACAAAACGAAGTTCAATAGAGTTTCAACCTGTAAGACGTCTCATGAGATTTGGAAACTTCTTGAGGTAACTCGTGAAGGTACTTCCCAAGTGAAGGAATCTAAAATCAGCAGACTAACACAGGAATACGAATCTTTTAAAATAAAATTTGGTGAGTTAATTACACAGATGTTCACTCATTTCCAAAATCAACAGACTAGCATGATTCGCTCGACAACAGATGGCGCTAGAGGCACAGCTGAAGCCGAGGGAGGGTAGGGGGCCTCCAGTGGAGCGCAAGCTAGGAATAATGCAGTGGGCGTACCATCCACCAAGGGTGCAGGGGGCGTCGTGCCAGCCACATGATGCGACAAAGCGAAAGGGTTCAAATTCAAAAATAGAGGGAACCTGCTGGCAGAACCAGGGGGCGGGAAAGGACAGAAAAGAAGCTCGATGAAGGGACGAGCAGAGCCAGAGGACGCCTACTCCTGTAGGACCCGTACGACCGGAGCGGGCTGTAGGGCCGTACAGACAGCGGGAGGCCGCCGGAGGGGGGAGGGAGGCGAAGACCTGAGAGGAGATGCTAAACATCAAGAGTTGGTCAGGGGACAAAGGGGTCGCCGTTGAGGGAGCTGGAGGCACTTCGGGGGGGACCGTGCCACCATAAGGGTGGCCGGCCATGAAAATCTGAACGAAGGGGAGCGTCGCAGGGGTGGAGGGGAAAGGGGGAGAGGAGGAGCAGAAGAAGCCGACCGGAGTGACGCTCCGTCGCAATAGGCCGCCGAAGTTGCCTACAGGAGGGGGGCGACGGAGTCGCCTCCAAATCGCCACAGACCGCTCCGCACACCATCCGAACTTTTTTTTATTTTATACACACACACACATATATATATATATATATATATACATGTATATATATTATATGTTATATATTAAATATATGTAATTTTTTAATCGAACCAAAGCTTTATTGATGTAGCAGGCGTAAAATACCAAAGCCTATACATGTAAGCGCATCATGCGTGAGCAAAAAACAGACAACAAAAAGTGGCCAGTCGTAAAAAAATGCACGCTGTCCCGAGCCCAAGGTTAGGACATCGCCGACTGGAAGAAGTCCGCGGAGTGCGAGCACTGTCTGCCGATCTTAAGAATTTACCGAAGGGTCTCCCTGATCAGCTGGTTGGGATTGTATTGGCGTCCTTCATATCTGAATTTGTTTCGATTCTTCCAGAGGACCCAAATGCCTGCGGCTACGAAGATCTGATGCCCGTAGGAGTCACCACAGCTGGCGAGGAGATCATTGAAGCCCCCGGCTTGATGATCGTGCCTACAACGTTGAGATAGGCTGGCCCACAGTAGGAAGGCGAGGTCACCGAAGAGCAGGACGTGCTCGGCAGTTTCTGGCCGGTGTGAGTTGCAACAGTGGCACTTCGATGCCAGATTGAAGTCGATGGAGGTTAGTGAGTCTTCGGTTGGAAGCTTCCTGCGATGCGCTCTCCAGAG
>JANAVB010021000.1:5773072-5838072 GCA_029216955.1 Iris pallida
AGCCTTAAAATTCTTAGCAACCACCACCTCATGAGGACAATCAATACTCAATCAGTAGACGACCCAATTTTATACATCTCTGTCCAATTCTATGTTGTCCCCTTCTCTTGAATTGTTGCCATCATCGCTAATTGATCGACGATCATGCCATAATGTCCGATGATAGCCGAGCTGCTCGAAGGTTGATCGCGAGTCAAGTTGACTAGTCACCGAGTCTCCTTGACACCTACGATCGCCACCCGACACCCAGCCGATCATGGTGTACCCCTCTACCTAGAACATATTATATTCTCATTATACATATCTCAGTTTTTAGGATTTTTGACTTGATCGTATTTCTTGGTCATTCAATCAATTCTAGTAAAATCTTTGCAAGTGCATACTTCTTTAATTCTAGTTTATTTATCTAAAATTTAAATTCGAACTGTAGTTATAGGCATTGCAAAAAAAGTGTTGAACATTACTGAAAATTAATAAAGAATACCTAGAATCCTGACATTGAAATTCTAAGTGCAAAGAATATGGGAAAGTGTAGCAATGGAGATCGAGTTTTGCAACTAACTCCTTTACTCCATTAACCACTCGAATACAAAGATTGGAAATAGAAGAAAACTTGCTAACACTTAGCTCACTGGCAAGAAGGACAACAATATGGCTCAGTACTGGATCAACTTTATATTGTTTGGGAAGCACATGCCCTCAATATTTATAGTCATTCCCATTATAACGACAATATGCACATAGTTTCAAAAGATACTATTTTTATGCCCTACACAAAGGATATTTTATGTCACATAGCATTTTGTAACAACTGAGCAATAAATGCAGTGCATAAGGTATATTTGAACATATGCGCATAACCCGGTTGACTTGACAAGTGGCATGCGTTACAAAGATTCAAAATCCATATTTAATATGTCTGATGTCGTCTGTAACGTGTGTCATTCTTGGATTTAATGCGCAGAGTCTCTTTATCTTCATAATTGTCACCGCCAATTGTAAAAGAGATAAAGTCATTACTGCATGAACAAGTTTGCCGCATAATGATATGCTACATAGGAGATATCATTGTACGAACGAATTTGTCGCTTGAGGATATGCCTTATAGGAGCTCTCACTATGTGAACGAATTTGTCGCTTGTGGGTATGCCTCATAGGAGCTTTCACTGTGCGAACGAATTTGTCGCATGAGGGTATGCTGTATGGGAGCTCTCACTGAATAGTAGACACATGGCACTACACAACTATATACAGACAAAATATAATTATTATGCTGATGTAAGCACCAACGCCTTTTGTGTAATCGCCGTTTGCACATAATACAAAATAGCACAACTTTTAATGATGTGTCATACTGGTCTATGCGACTAGGACGTATGCACCTAGACCCTTGCCGCATAATGTTCATGCCGCATAAGAACTATTATCTTCTGTGTATGCTGCATAACTATTGTCGCATATCTTTAGTGCATAGCCCATAGATTGGACTGAACCAGACATTAAAGATGGGTAACATGTCACTTAGGGCCATGCCGCATGATTTAGATTTTTTTCCCATGCAATAACTAGGTTAAATCATTGGTAACACTGTCCCATGAAAAATGATTTATAATATAAAACTTCCCGATTGGGGAACGTTCCAACAAACCAGACCATACCGCTTCGAATTGGTTGCACCGAAAGGCGCGTACGATGTCACGTCCTTACCCCAAAACTCATGAGACCAGCTGGTGTGGACACACACAAAAAAAGAAGAAGAAAATGCTATATTTTCTTTTATTGGCGTAAGGCACCACAAATCGAGTACGCCTGAGAGATCCTGTGCTGAGGATCCCCGATTACAAAAAGAATTCTGGGGAATAGGACGATGGAGATCGAGCGGCAGTTGAGCCTTTACTCCGTTGACACTCCGATTACAAAAGTGGGAGAAAACCTAAGAAAATTGCTAACTCTCGGCTCACTGGCAAGAAGTGCAGCAATTTGTCTCTTAAAAATGTTCTCCGTTCTGTCTTTTGAAGAGGGATGAGGACCCCCTTTTATAGTCGTTCTTGAGCTGGAATGGTCTTATGCGCCCACATGAGGAAACACGCTAGTTTTTATATGGGTGTATAGTCCTGCTTTAGGCGTATAGGATGTAGGCGCATACAGGATGCAAGATCATGGGTTGGTCGTGGTGTTGACGTGGCCGCATGCTTCGGTGCACGACTGCTCATAGAGACTGACGTGGCCGTGTGCTTCGGTGCACGTGTTGATCATGGCTTTGACTTAGTCAGGCTTTGGCGCATAGCCATGTCTCAGGCTATGCGCCCTCCTTTCGGGGGATCTAGTCTTGGGCGCATGAAGCTTCACTGAGTGGGCGCATGGAGCTACACTTTACTTGGGAGCATAGAGTTGTACTGACTGGGCGTATGAAGCTTCGTTGGCTGGGCGTATGGAGTTCCACTGACTGGGCGTATGGGGCTTCACTGACTTGGGCGTATGGGGCTTCATTTGCTGAAATTTTTTTATGCTTCTACAAGACCCTCTTCAAAGTTTTGATACTTGAACAAGTTCGAAATACTTTAAAAGAAGCATGGATCATCTTCTCGTGAGGAAATGGGCGCATAGCACGACTCTCTCTCCTTGGGCACATAGTGTTTGGCCAGCCTGTCAGGGAGATACGACTGTTGAGATTTTCTTTGAAATTCGAACTGACAGATTCATCGGAACGGAATTTGAAGCGATCCATCCTTCATACGTCGTCCATGTCAGCAAGGGACAGTCACAGAGTATGCAGAGAGCTGATCCTTCACGTGGGCACATAGGCTGTAGTGGGCGCATACAACAAATAGGCACATACAGTAGGTGGGAGCATAGTATAGCCCGTGTCTATAAATAGACCCTTGGAGGAGAGAGAAAGTTCATTATTCCTTTCTCTTTGAATTTTTCAGAAAAACTCTTCGTCTTCTTTCTTTGAGAATCATGTCTCCCAAGGTCGCCAAGAGATCCGCGAAGGGCAATGGGGCTGTGCCGAGTGACTCTCCTCCTGCGGCAACTTCTTCGGCAGTCCAGGACCCGATTCTGGGTGAGGGCATGCTTCAAAAAATGAAGTCTCGGGCATTAATTTGTGACGCTCGGACTTCTCTTCTGTCTGGCGCTTGTGCCTAGGACAACATACTTCTGTGAGCATTACTATGCGCCTACAGAAGTTATGCACCAACACTGTGGTGTGCTATGCGTCCACGTGTTGCCATGTTATGTTCCCTTTAAGCTGTGGCATGTTATGCTCCCACGTACTGTCCGAGAGTTATGCGCCCACATGTCTTATTTTGGGCACATATCCCTTTGGGCGCATAGAAGTCTTCAGGACTTAGCTTTTTCTGCAGTTTCCTGAGTCTAACTTTCTTTCTGCCATTGTAGTAAACATGTTTGTCCCAGAATTTGATGGAATCCCTTTTGGCACCGCTTATCAGGCCCTTGATAACAGTCCCATAACAGATATGATCAGTGCGGTTCAGGCCAAGATTAATCAAAATCAGCCTATGGAGTGGACCCTCGCTATACTTGAACATGATAAGACTTTCTTGCGGCAGATGATTAATGATGAGAAGTTTGTGCGTGAAGGGACACGTCGCTTCAAGAAATCATACTTTCTGTTGGTAATAGTATAGGGTTTAAAAATGGCGAGACCATACGTTTGAGAAACCCCATGGTAATCAGTCTGGAAAATTAGAGGATATGGCTGCCGTCGATGGAGCGCCAGTATCCTTTGTCTGCTTTCACTGCCTTAGCTGTGCGGCGACGGTTAAAGTGGGAGCTAACTCCTGAGCTTCCCGTAATCGTTTCTGGGAGAATTCAGTTCGACTCACGCGATCGAAGGAAGGACACTTTCAAATATGTCCGGGGCTCTGCATCTTACTCTACGAGGGGACTGCAGCCTGGTGCCGTAGTGTACGATATTCCCACTAACCTCTATCCTTATGCCGCTAACACGCTTTGCCATTTGATGATGACGAAGGATGTGTCGTATCCCGCAGGGAAGATGTGGATGGAAGGCTGGCGGTATCCGTCTTCATTCTGGAGCAATCTTACTGGCTGGATTCTTTCCACGTATGAAGCCACCCTGAAGACAGCTGGCCTTTACTATGCTATCCGGGCCACTGAAATGGTGTGAGGGTCAACTGGCAAATGTTTATCTCTTTGGCCTAGTTATATAACCTTCATACTTGTACCTTCTTTACTCCGACTGGGGAGATGGGATTGGCTCTCCATGAAACACAGGAAGTATCGAAGCTTCCCTGGGGTACGGAGCCCTATGAAGAGTATGTGCCTTGTGATGAAGAACTCCGGGACCTGGAGAGTGAAAACTCTGGGATGATTGATGTATACAAGGAATTGCTTTGTCATCTTCTTATCTGTCATAGGATTAACAAAAAAGGGAGGACTGAGGGGGCCAATCCCCACACGAGAGCCTAGACGGGCTATGTCTTTGTTCAGGGAGAAGGGGAGGATTCGGCCTCCTTTTCAATCTTAAAACCTATGACTAAGTCCGATATAGAGGCCCGGATGGTGGACTATGAGATGGCAGATACTGAGGACAACGATGATCCTAGGTCTTCGATTGGCCACTACTTCCGTCAAGCCGAACATCCGTTGTCGGAGAAAGCTGTGTTGGCAGCTTTCTTAATGATCTGGATTCGTGACTGCGTAGTCCCTGGAGGTTCGGGGTCCACTGAGAGAATAAGTCGGGTTATAATACTTCCAACTGTGAAGCTGGCATTCGGACACCGTCTCGCGTTGCTTCCCGCGATGGTCTGTGCCACTGGACGAGGTCTGCGAGAATTTGTTAGGGATGCGGTAACTCCCGATGGCAGGCCCCACTTTGCCCGGACCGAGCTTCTGTTTCATTTCCTGATGGGTTGGCTGCTACTGCATTGTCCTTTCCTAACGAATGCTGGGCCGGTGTCGGACTCTGTGGCAGAAGATGCCTTTCTTCGTAGATTTTGTGATGCAGATTGGGCCGTCACCGGTGTACCTGCTTGTAGAAAGGCTTTAGGCTTTTTACAGAATTATGAGCTCTTTAGAGTATCCCCTCCGTCCGACAGTGGTACTACGAGAGATATCTTAGTGGATGGAGGAGTTCATGCCACTAATTTGACTGCTGGGGCATTTTACTGGCTTCAGTCTATTAGACCATCGCATCTAGTGCTCCGAAACAGGAATCATGCCTATTTGGAGCCTTATTTGCCAAGCCATTTTGTGCAACAGTTCGGCTATGGCCAGCTCCTTCTGGGAAATGCTAGCCCACATTTGGAGTCGATAGGCAGTTTGATTGACGGGGCACGTGCTTGGATGTACTACAACGCCGGGTGTACGGAGGCCATCTTTGCCCTACCCCTGGATAAGACCGAGACCCATTTGTGCTATGCCGCCGCCATATTTTACGTTCAGATTAATACTCTTCATCCTCAGTATGATCGTGAACATAGCTTGATATTGGGGAGTCGGTTTGACCCCCTTCATACGAAAAAGGCACTGAAAGGCAGTAAAAAGAAATGTACTGTTCCTACCGCGGAACCAGCCGTAGTACCGTCGCCAGAAGCTATCTTTAGGGAGCCAATAGCGTCTCCGAAGGAGGACACGAAAGACGATGATTCTTCTCCTCTCAATCCTCCTCAGAAGTGAAAAGCTTCAACTGAATTGGCCTAGGAGCCAATTTTAAAGCGAAAGAAGAAAACTGTTGCCCCGAGGAGAGCCAAGGAAATGGATGCTGGCTCGCCTCCTTTGAGGAGGTCCTCCCGGCAAACTGGAAGAGAAGAAACGGCATTACGGGTCGTTATTGTCCGGGAGGTAGATCCCTTCCTAGATTCCATAGCCGTTCTGGTCAAGCCTTTAGCAGCTTTTTTACCCTTGCGTTTGTCCTTTGCACAGGACCCCGAAGTTGCAGCTGAGGTAGGTGCCTCTTCCTCTGAGGAGGTGGAGGTGGTGACAATGTCTCCTGCTCGTCCTCGATTGTTGGATGAGGGCGGGTCTTCTTCAGCCGTAAGACCTGAGCGACGGGGTGAACAGGGCGAAGGCCCAGACCCCGATGGCGGTCAGAAAATCAGTTTCTCCTATGACATATCTGTAGAAGATATGTCTGTAATAGGAACTGCGATGAAAGAGCTGGACGAGAACCAAGTCCAATCGGCTCATCCTCCTGCGGGTACGTTGCCTTTGTGCCTCTCTTCGGATAAGATATTTTGACTTCGATTTTTCGTGCTTCTTGTGAAGCTGACCACGACTGTATGTTCCCTTGTAGACAAGGGGAAAGAACCCCCCACGAAGATAGTCTCTGCCATTGGGTAAGGGACAGAAGTTGTCTTCGGCTCCTCCAAATCTGCTGCTGTGGAGGGAGCTGTTAGTGAGCCGGTATTGGCTTCAGAAAGAGAGGTCGAGCAGCCTGCTGAGGGGGTTGTTGCTGAATCTGCTCTTGTTTCGTCTGAGCTTGTGGAAGAAACTAGGCTCGATGCTGCTCGGGGCCTTGACATTATTCCCCTTGAACAGTCCGGGCCTACTCTTGGTTTACCTGAAACCAAGGTTGACGTCGTAGCTCAAGTTGGAGTTGAACAAGCCGAAGGTACAAAATTACAACCTTTTCGCATTTTCCTCTATCTTTTTCTAGTTACTGACGTATATTATTTTCTCTGTCAGGTTCGGCTTCTTGTCAGGCGTTCCTTCCAGAAGTGGAAGAAGCTTTCCAAGCCTCTTCTCCGACGACCTCCACCGAAGATGAAGAGATGGCCCAGGAAGTTGTCAGAGCTTTCTACTCTGTATTGAAAGTGAAGGTTCCTGGGGTCCTGAATCGAAATGCAGCCTTCAGTTCTGTGAAGGCTGTTGTCGAATGTCAGGTAGCGGCCCTCGAGAGCATAGCCGGCCATGAGGAGCGGGCCAACACTCCGAAGAAAGTTCTGAACGACCTGGAGGGTCAGGTAGCCAGGTTCCGAGACATCAAGCAGCAGAGTACGACGTCAATGTTTCGTGCAGAGGACGACGCTTTGATGGCAGCTCTTGCGAAGGAGAAGGCTACCTTCGAGGCAAGGAAGGATAACATTATCCAGGAGATCGACGAGCTGGCTGACCATATGGCCAGTTCAATTCTGAGAGTGAGGCCCGTGCTGCCTCGAAGAACAGGCTGGCTGCGCAGATCACTGAGAAGCATAATCACATTGTTCAGATCAGGAACGAGATTGTCTAGCTGGAAGCCGATTTAAGGGCGACGACATCTGAACAGGAGGATTATTTGTCCCAGGTTGCCATGACTGCCATCGTTTCTTCCCGTTTATAAGAACAGCTGGAGAAGTTGGAGGGGGAGCATCAGAGTCTGATCCTCTTTGAAGATGAAGCCGCTCGTCAAGAAGAGGTACGGCGTCGAGCTGCCGAGAAATCTGAGGCTGAGATTGTTGCTCTGAAGGACAGCATAAACCGCTTGTGTATCCTGTAGATTTTGTAACTTTATTCTCTTTTTTTTCTCTAGCCGTCACGGCTCTTTTACCCTTTTTCGTCTTTTGATAGACGTTTAAGTACAAAATAAAGAATTTTTTTGGAAATGAACGTGGTTTTGTGAAATATTGATGCTAGAGGTAATGTGGATGTAGTAAGGATATCTCTGGTGGGTATTCCGTTGGAGAATTTTTGATGTGGACCTATTATCCACTTTATATTCGAATGATTCGAATATAGATAATAAGTTGAACGAAGCTGCTAGTACAGATAATATGGACGTAATAACTGAGGATGTTCTATATCAGACCAGAGATAATATGGACGTGGAAAGATATATAACATTAAGTAGGAGTGGATAATTCAGAGGTAATAGGGACGTGATTATCCTTGATGAATGCTTTGCTCAGAGGTTATGTGGACGTGGCAAAACATAATCATTTCACTGGAGAAATATTTATCAGAAAACAACTCAGAGGTAATGGAGACGTGACTTGTTTTCGTCAGACCAAGTTTGGACAGAGTCAAAAATGGAAATGATTCCACTGGGGAAATATTTAGAGGACTATTATCCAGGGCATATTCAAGACTCTTGAGATACGGATAATAGTTAGATAGTTTTTTTTGGAATCATGTAAATATCACACTGTATATTTATATGACTGAGTATATGTGAACAAAAAGAGGTTACATATAGTATTTCTTTAGGAACTTGCCATTGATAGGCATCATGAGCAAGTCACCATCGGGCTTGGTTAGCCGGTACGCACCGTTAGAATACATCGATTCTATGACGAAAGGACCTTCCCATTTAGGCTGGAATTTCCCTTTTGTTTTGGGCGTCATGACCACCGGTCTTCTCACTGCTAAGACTAGATCACCGACTTGGATGATCCTTTCCTTCACTTTTTTATTGAAGGCTCTGGAAAGGCATGCTTGGTATAGCTCAATGCGCTGTTGAGCTAATAAGAATTTTTCGTCTAGCACTTCGAGCTACTGGAGTCGCAGACGGTAGCTTTCTTCGGTAGTCAACTCGCTGGCTAGGGCTACCCGAAGAGAAGGAATCTGGATTTCTAGGGGAAGAACTGCTTCGCTCCCATAAACCAGAGAGAATGGCGTACTGCCTGTTGGAGTCCGGACCGTTGTGCGATAGGCCCATAGACATTCACCGAGCTTCTCGTTCCAATCGCGCTTATTTGAAGACACGAACTTCTTAAGAAGCTTTATGATGGTTTTGTTGAAGGCTTCTACTAGCCCATTAGCCACTGGATTGTAGGCAGAAGAGGCTACATTCTGGATTCGATTCCTATCGTAGAACGGATATAATGCATGGCTTGCAAACTGTGGACCATTATCATGGATGATCCTGTGAGAAAGGCCGAAGCGGTAGATGACATGATGTTTGATGAAACTAATCACGTTCGATGCCTTCACTTTGGTGAGCGGTATAGCTTCCGCCCATTTGGAGAAGTAATCGGTTATGGCTAGGATGAATCGATGTCCTTTGGAGGATGGCAGGCTGATTGGTCCTACGACGTCTATGCCCCAGGCTTCAAATGGCCAAGATGCTATCGCCGGGTGTAGAAACTCCGAAGGTTGATGAATGAAGTCGACGTAGAACTGACAAGCTCTACACTTCTTTGCATATTCAACAGCATTTGCTATCATTGTGGGCCAGTAATAACCCATTCTTTTGAGGAAATCTTGTAATTTGGGGCCCGGTTGATATGCACCACAAACTCCATCGTGCGCCTCCCAGAGTGCATGTTTGGCTTCTCTGTCTGACAAGCATCGTAACAGTAGCCCGTCGTAAGAGCGTCAGTACATTATCTTAGTAGCTGTATCGTAGTAAAATCTGAGGGATCCCCTTTGGATGGATACTGCTTCCTTCGCGTCCTCAGGGAGGATTCCATAGACAGCATAGTCTATGAAGGTAAATCTCTAGTCTTTAGCATCGACTTTTGTTTCTGCTGTGTAACTGTGATAAATATGCAAGGCATCTTTCACACAGAATAATTCTCGACCAGACACTATGATCGACTGTTGTATATTGGTAGAAACAGTCAAGGAAGCAGCTAGACCGTCTAGAGCATCTGCTTCTATATTCTGTAGTCGAGGTACGTGCTCGATGAAGAATCCAGCGAAGGTAGATGCCAGCTCAATTGTTGCTCTGTGGTGTGGGATGAGATCTTCGTGGCGAACTTTATAATCCCCTCGAACCTGACTGACTATTAGCTTGGAATCGCCGTAAGCTTCAAGATAGTCAACTCCCAGTTGCTTTGCCAGTTGTAGTCCGATTAATAAAGCATTATATTCGACCACATTGTTGGTGCATGGTTCCACGAGAGAATATATACGGTGTATAACCAGATGATCAGGTGACACGAGCACGACACCTACTCCAGCCACGATGTTTTCTTTGGGCCCTGTTCTTGATGCACCGTCAAAGAATATTTGCCAAATAGGGATTTCTTCAGTTGCGGTGTTAGACTCCACCACTTCATCGGGGATTTTGTCGTAGAGTTTGGACGACTTCAGCACCAGATAAGCTGCTAGGAAATCAGCTAATGCTTGGCCTTTTACTGCCTTCTGAGGGACGAAGATCATATCATATGGAGTCAACAATATTGCCCATGTAGCTAAATGGGAATTAAGAGAGCACGATTTAGTCATGAGTATTCTGAGAGGGTTGACTTTAGATATAATATGGATAGTCTGCCCAGACACGTAGTAGCGTGTCTTCTGGATGGCAAATACTAGTACAAGGCATTCCTTCTCCATCGGTGTGTATCTATGCTTGGCATACACCATTGTGCGGCTGAGGTAGTAGATTGCCTGTTCATGGCCGCCTTTGTTCTTCTGAGCTAAGAGGGCGCCAAAGGAATGATCCATAGCACGGACATATAGTAAGAAGGGCTTCCCCATTATTGAGCTACCAATACTGGAGGGCTTGTAAGATATGCCTAGATGTCATCGAATGCACGTTGACATTATTTCGTCCAGACGAAAGATATGCCTTTCTTCATGAGCTGAGTGAATGGTTGACACATTCCAGAGAGGTTTGAAATGAATCGTCTGATGTAGGCTAGCCTTCCTTGTAGTCCGCGTAGCTTTTTGAGGTTTCTTGGAGGATGCATGTCGAGAATAGCCTTCACTTTCTCCGGGTCCAGATGTATACCCTTTGAAGTGATGACGAAACCAAGGAACTTGTCGCTGGAGACTCCCAGAAAAGACTTGGTTGGATTTATCTTGAGTTGGTATGCATGTATTAGTTCGAACACCGTTCTCAGGTATTGGAGGTGGTTGCCCTTGAGACAACTTTTGACTGCGATATCGTCTACGTAGCACTCCACGATTTTGCACAAATGATCGCAAAAAATTGTGTTCATGGCTCGATGGTATGTTTTCCCTACATTCTTCAATCCGTAGGGCATCACCGTATAGTAGTATACCCCCAACGGTGTTTGAAAAGATGTGTGCTTCTTGTCGTCGGGGAACATCTTGATCTAGTTGTAGCCTGAGAACCCATCCATGAAGGATATCCGCTCGAAGCCGTAAGTGTTGTCGATTATTACGTCAGTGATCGGTAGAGGAAACTCGTCTTTCGGGCATACAGAGTTCAAATCACAGTAGTCGATATAGACTCGAACTTTACCATTCTTTTTTATGACTGAAACGATGTTGGCAACCCAGTCTGGGTGTTGTTCCTCGCGAATGAATCCACTAGCAATGAGCTTGTTGACTTCATTCTCGATGGCTTCCATGACGTCTGGACGGAATCATCGCTGTTGTTGTTTCACTGGCTTAGCTTTAGACGAGATGTTCAGGCGATGCATAGCGACTTTAGGGTCTAAGCCTGGCATGTCTTCATAGCTCCATGCGAAGACGTCGATGTATTCTCTTATAAGCTGTATAAGAGATTGGCGTTCATCGTCAGATAGGCTTTTGCTGATGAAGATCGGTTTGATGGATGCTTCATCTCCTAGATTGGCTTGGATGACTTTGTCTTCGGTAGGTGGTTCCCGTTGTTCGAAGCGCAGCTCCCACCTGGTGTCCATCTTTCGAGCCTATTGTTCAAGTTCGATTGATTGGACATCGTCTGTAATTTGGTCGGCGGAAACCATGTTGATGGACAGAGTTGCTTTGAACATGTCACCGATGCTGCAGTCTGAGTCCCAGATGGATGAATCAGAAGAATGAGAACAACGATCTGCTTCATCATCTGATCTTTCGGGAGTTGTTGGAGGAGAGACATAGCCCAAACCAACACCGCTTCGTTGATAGTAGTTCCCGAATTTACCGGGGGAAGCAAAGTGTCGTATTGGCAACCGTAGTTCTCGGCTGTAATTTAGCCCTTTGTCGCTTTTGATGTCATATCCCATGTTCTGGATGATGTTCTTGGCCTGCCAACTATACCGAAAAAGTTGCATTCTCCCAGAGTCATAGTCAGCTTCTGTGTTGTGCTTGGGAGAAGTAGAGTCTGGAACAAACTTTCTCTCGCTAATTATACGACCGAAGATGATTAGCTCTTCATCTTTCTTTCTGGCTGGAACAATGAAGTAGAGGATATCTTCAAGGTAAACTTTTTCCTGCAGGTGAGGTGTTATGACCGGCATGCAGAGATGTGGTCCTATGTCGTTCTCTAGAGCGTATATCATATCTATGTTGTAGTTTACAGATTGATAGACATTGGAGTAATTCAAAGATAAACCTTTACTAAGGAAATACGCAAGTTCTTCTTCAAGGACAACATCATCCACCGAAGGTACATTATTATGAGTATTAAATACTCATTGAGAGGATCATCATCTGGAAGAGGAGCCACAGTCTTGGCCGAGTTTACCACGTAGGATAAATCTTCAGGATTAGGGGGACGGGCGTCAGTAGTTTCCTCCCGGGGTGTCTTGTTGAGAGTGATAGTCAGTGGCTTGACCTTGTCATGGTTCTTCTTTTTTACCCAGATTGTGAGAGGCTTCGGAGTACTTTTTGGAGTAGTACATCCTTTGACTCGGATAATCAGGGGACCATTGGAGGATGGACTTGCTTCAGCTTCATACCATCATCCTTGGGGGGTTGAGATTGGTAAAGTACCGAATCTCTATAGTAAGCTTCGATGCCCTTGAAAGGATCAACATCGGCAAACTCCATCTTCATGATACCGTCGTTGTTGACGTACGTGAAGCATTGGTGAAGTACGGAAGGAATGATCATGTTCTCGTGTATCCATGGACGTCCCAACAAGACGTTGTAGGATATATTAGCGTCGATCACATAGCAGGAAACCTCCGTTCGGAGATCACCGATCTGGCATTTAAGACGGATCTTGCCCAGTGGATGACTTCGACCAGCATTGAATGCCATGATAGTTGTGTTGGTTGCGGATAGCTTGTGCAGAGGGATTCCCAAAATTTGAAGCAAACTTCTAAGAATGATGCTGAGGGAGGATCCTGGATCGATGTGCATGCGGTCCACCTTAATCGCCCCGATATACCCTGTATAGTACAGGGGCCTATCATGACGATTATTCTTGAGTAGCATGTCCTCCTGTGAGAAGGTAATGTTGGGCACCACTTCCATAGTACTATGGCAGTGGGGAAAGGAGACAGGATCTTCAGCGGGGGCGTTGACTTCAGCAAGGTAAGAGTCGACATGTAGTAATGCCTCACTTAAGGCCTTTCGCATTTCTTTGAAGAGCCACAATAGATCGAACAGAGACAACCTGGCAGGTGTATCGGCTAGCTGAGCCAGTATGTCAAAGTTGTATGGTCGATCAATGCCTTCGGGAGCTGGCGCCTTTAGAGATTTGTCAAACCGCGTCTCCTTCTGCTTGGATTTGTCCGTGGTTTGAGGCTTGGATGGGCCGGCTTCTGAGCTTATGGGTGCAGGAGGAGCTTGAGGAGGTACTACTTCTTCTTATGCAGGATCGTACGTCCGGAGATAAGTCTTCCCCGATCGTGTCTCGCCAGATAGAACCTCATAGATGGGGGAGGATACCATATGGCATGGCTTGAATTTCCTGCCCCTTCTTGCTTTGGGAGGTACTACCCCTGCGTCACTTCTTGGACAAGGTTCGGGTGGACCCACATGATCTCACCACGTTCAGTTGTGAGTGGGACCAAGGTCGAGTTGCGAGCTGGTGGTAGGTTGACGACTTCCATCATCGCCTTGGGGATCGGGACCACGCCGTCTGGGACTTCTATAGGAGAAAATTCGCCGAACTGAAGAGAGATCATGTTAGCAGATACGACCTTGTCTTCTGCTTCAAGGTTGATCACATGGCTGTCGATAAGCTATTGTATCTTCTTCTTCAGGACGATGCAGTCCTTGATGGAGTGATGCACGTACTGATGATAGAGACAGTACTTGGGATCATTGAGTTGGGAGGCAATGTCAGCTTATTGCCCTTTATCAATGTGTAGAAGATGGTAATGACATCATCTTCGTCGAAGAAGAAGGTCTCCTTAGGCTTGTCGGAGGCGCCCTAAGAATTGGAAGCTCCATTGGATGTGTCGACTTTCAGGACTTCTTTCCCTTTACCCCCATGAACATGGATAGTTTGAGGATGCTTGCCCTTGTCTTCGGATTTGGGTGTCTTCAACCCCGGTAGTTCTAAGTTAGGAATGTCGTTTTTAGCAGTATCAACGGCCCCAATGAAAGCGGGCCATGTATCATACTTATGTATACCTAGACAAAACTTTACTGTAGGAAGGAAGTTATGTCGACAAGTATCCTTAAGTTTTGAGCCTGGTATACCGAAGGGCATCTTTAGTGCTAGCCGCCTGAAGCGTTCGATGAAGGCAGTGACCGACTCTGTCCTCCTTTGCTTGGTCTCGATGAGGGTGGACATACTAACATGTATGGCACTCTCGTAAAACTTGTTAAGGAACAACCACTCCAAGTCTTTGAATGAATTGATACACCCGTCAGGCAGACTGCAGAACCATTCGAAGGCTACCCCCTGTAAGGTGCTAATAAATAGCTTCGACAGGATTGGATCGTCTATGGGCAAGTGCAGAGTCTGCGTGTTGAAGTACGTCATATGTTGACGAGGAGAAGTCAAACTGTTAAATGAGTTTAGCGTCAGCGGCTTGTAGTTAGGAGGGCAAGCAGCATTATCCCATTCAGGGGGATACGGTTGAGATATCCCCATCTTCTGAAGCTCATCTTTGTGTGAGATAGTGTCGAGGCGAGGGACCAAGGAATCAATTGCATCCTGTTGATTGAGCAGGTGTTGAAAAATGGCTGATGAACGATTATCAGGCGTTGTTGGCGAAGGTCCACCCCGGTATTTGTAAGATTTGGAGGAGGTGCAACGAAATGATACTCCTTTTATAGTGAAGGAGGGTTGTTGCTGTGAGCCGGACTAACGTAGACCGAGGCATTTTGTTGAGGTAGAGGAACCGCCCCAGCAACTTGAACTTCCATGATACTGTTAAGCATATCAGTGATCTTGGCGAATGATATTTCAAGACCCTCTAGCCGTTTGCTAGTTTGATCACTGGCTTCTTCAGGTCTTTCTCCGTCTGCCATGTATGTAGATAGCATGTGAGGATGAACAGAGGAAGCAGTGCAACTGGTGCTGATATTGTCTGTCTCCGAGTCCTTCATCTTCAGGTAGAGGAGGTAGATAGTCGCCATCGGATTCGGAGGGATCATCGTCCTCTAGAAGGCTACCCCCAGTGTGAGGGTCATCTGCTTCAGATTCTGAAGGAATGCTACCCCCGGCTTGGAAATCTTCGTCGTCTATACGGAGTCTTAGTCACGATCAGCACCCACTGTGAGGGTACGAGTACGTAACAGCGCCCAGCCTACGCCGCAGTGTCGGCTGTAGAGCGCTGTTCTAGGTCATGAACTATAATAAACATAACATGAAATACTCTCCAAAAAGAGGCCAACACAGAGGTACAACTCAATCACAATCTAAGGTAGAATGTAGCACGATGAAATAGATAAGAAAATCCTCAACTGAGGTACAACAAGAAGTAAAATAATCAAAGTTAACAACTACCAGTCTTAAGATCTCTAAAATATACAACTCTAAAATCAAGGACAACAACTAATCATGAAAAGGAAAAACAGTCTAAGCTATCTATACTAAACAAGGTATCTTCCTCAGTAGCTGCCTGAACCTCCCCTGGGGTCCAGGTCGCGAGTGTCATCTAGGCAAGCTCCATAGTAAGGGGTGCAGGGTTCCTCATCATCCTCTGTAAAATTTTCAACAGGTCCAGTCAGGACGAGAGCGAGCACAATACATCTCACGCAGATCATAACAGGTTAGAAAATATAAACATGCAAGAGAGTACGATAGGTAAAACTGAAAGAAAGTACATGATGTAAACAGTGAGAGAATTGTAATAGAAATATCTACTATAAGTAGAGAGCTACTAGTGACTAGTGATTTGGAGTACAAAGTCGACATGTGAACGGCTGGATTTGTACATGAATATACTAAAGAGGCGCACATGGTTATACTACTTTAGAATTGTCCACATGACTATTTATACTCACCCATATCCTAATCAATACACAAGGATCCAGACAAGTTATGTTACGCACATAATTTTCACATGAAAGCCCATAAATGGGTGCACATGAAGTATACATGAGGGCTCATAAATGAGTGCACATGAAATTCACATGAAGGCCCATAAATCGGTGCACATGAAATTCTCATGAGGGCTCATAAATGAGTGCACATGAAATTCACATGAAGGCCCATAAATGGGTGCACTTGAAGTATAGGTTATACATGAGATACATGACCGATCATGAGAGCACATGAGAGTACATGAAAATGCATGAACGAGCATGAAGCACATGAGAAACATGAATAAAATGAGAGCAAGGAATACATGATGTACATGAAACACATGACATGATGTATCCGATGCTCCCGAGGGAAATAACATCGCATGAAAAGATCCATATAATACTAATCCGTGATAATATCGTGACAACATCAAATAAGGTAAACTAGAGCAGGAATATAATTCTAAGCAAGTTATGAAATGATCAGAGAATGTACTCGTCTGGTATCTGAATAGCTGTAGTAAATGTACTATCCGAGATGAGGTACCTGACTCCTAGTTAGAGAAACACAAGTCAAGAAGTATACAGGGGATGATAATTGTAATCTACAATGCATCTGTATGCTGTCTAGGCTAAAGTCAACACTTTGTCAACTCTAGTCAACCACACTAGTCAAACTAGGTCAACCTAGGTCAACCTAACCCAGACAAGTCTTACTAAGCCTAACCAAGACTATCCTAGCAAGCACACATCAAATCTAGGCTATATAAACCAACCACACACATTCATTGGTGTACACATGCCATACACATAGGCTTTAAGCCATAAATATAGCCTATAGGCCATATGGGCTATATCACATATTTCACACATATTGTATATTATACTAAGTTAATATAGTTATCATACGCATATATAGTTATCATACGCATATATATATATATATATATATATATATATATATATATATATATATATATATAGGCTACAATATTATATCAAGCATTTAGATAATATATTTATATATACATATAGTGAGATATAGAGGGGGAAATGTGTATAGTGTCATGGCAAGGTTTGAATGTGTGTGTGTATGACATGGTTGTGTCAATCTCAGGTTTGAGTGTGGACTCAGGAATGCAAAACAGTGTGTGTGGGTATATGAGAGTTTAAGGGTGTGTGTAGCAATTTGTTAAATTAGTGTAAATGTGAGAGTGTGACTGAAACAGTGTTCAGGAATGGAGAATCTGTGATACAGATACTCAGTGCCTATGTGTTATCAGGTTTAGTCTCATGCATATATGTTTAATAGTCAATAAACTGTGTGTAGTATCCATGTGCTCTTGAATGGGCAACCAGTGGTTTAACAATGTGTGTGTGAGTGAACATAGGAATCAATGTGTGTGTATATGAGTTCTCATGTGTGTGTGCAATGGCAATAGGATGTTGTAGTATACTGTCACAGGTTGTGACAGTAAAGAAAACACTGTAATGTGTGCAATATCAATGTGTTAATGAATGGCAAATCAGTGGTGTAGCTAGGTGTTACTCAGTCTCAGGAATTAGGGTGTCTATGTGTGTGTGTGTGTTGTTACATGTGTGTCAGTCTCAGTTTTTCAGTCCTATAGTTCAACAGTGTGTACATAATGTATCATAGACTCTCAGTTATTAATAACCAATCTCAGGTTTAATCTCAGATTTTGGAGTTCTCTGGAAAATGAATGACAGTAAACTCGGTTCAATCTACACTTTGCAGTCCCAATTTCAATTTGAATCCTATAACCAAACACCCACATGAACCTAACACTTATCAAATCAAACACATGTATAAATGAGCTAAAACTAATCATTAACATCAATGATACAACTAAGAAAAATTAAAACTCTAAATTCAAAATCAGGAAAAGTGTATCAGGAATTTGAGAATTGACAGTTCATATTCCATTCAAAAATTAATTTGAAACCCAATTCTCAAACACCAAACCTAAATCATCATTTCAGCAATCTAATACACATGTCTATGAATTAATTCTTGGTAATTAACATCACAATTCAGTTTAGAACAGGAAATCGAAATTCAGAAATTATACTGAAAAGGTGTATCAGTGAACCCCAAATTTCGAACCCAAAACATATTAAAAATAAAATACATTGCAAACAAAAGGTCGATAATGAATGACACACATGTACACGTGTCGTAGGGAGTCTATTCGTGTCCAGGAAACTGGACATGAAGTGTCCAAAAAGTCACACGAACGCAGACACTAAACTGTGCACAAACAGTGTCGTGCACGCGTGCACGCATGTCAAACGCACGACACAGGCCATAAGACATCACGTGTTCATGTCCACACCTAGCCTAGGTCTAGTGTTTTGTGTCCCACAGCCTAAAACGTGTCCAAGTGAGTCGTGTCGAGAGTTATACACGCGTATCAGGGGGAGGAAATACCCGTGTGTGCACAGTAGTTGAATCAGTGCACGGTCGATCCCGTGTCCGAAACATCACAAACTCATCCCAAACCTTAGGGGTGGCCTGTCAGTGTCGGCCCCCACCCTCGTGCCAAGTGGCACGAGTCCACGTGTCCAATTTGTGGAGAAAACAATGTGTGTCATCAGGGGACCCGTGTGCTGTGTCGTGCAACGTGTCCACGGCCGTTTTCGACACGAAAATGACACGGATTCGTGTTCAGTCAGGGGGGTTTGAAAACACACATCAAGGGCTTCCCAAATATATAATTTGTTTTAGAAAATACTAAGATTTAATCCATTCGAACATTTCATCAAACACCTACATAGATACATTGATACGTGTCCGATACGGACACCAAACGGACACGAAATCCACCCAAACTCTAGGGACAGCTAGGGGACACCTAGATCTAGCCCTAAATGCAAAGAAAACAGAATATTAAATCAATTTAAGGGATTTTACCTATAGGTGCAATTTGCAAGAAAAAGCCTCAAATGGTGGGGGGTTCTCCTTGATAGCCAAATGCTCCAATTTGATTCAAACCTGAGATTTCTCTCCATGAACACAAAATAGGGCTAGGTTAGGATCATATGCAAAAGACTAGGGTGAAAAAGGATTAAAAATAAAGAATCTAAGGATTGGGGAAGAAATGACGTTACCTCTTTCTTCAATTTGTTGAAATCTCAATAAAGAGGCAAGAACAATCAATGAGGAGATTATTTATAGGGGGAATAGCCCTAGGTGGCTGGTCATAAAGTGAAAGTTAGGGTTAGGGTTGAGTCTAATTGGCTATGGACCTATTTGCACTAGTCATGGAACCAAATTTTAACTATCAAACCTATTGACCAATTCACTAAGCCTTCTTTTCAAGTCTTGATTCCTACATGACTAACTTAGATTTACTTAAGTTAGACTAGGATCTCACCATGCTAATCAAGTCACCTTAACTAGAGTCAACATCTAGGTTAGTCTCTTAAGTCACAACTAGTAAAAGTCAAATCAACAATCGCCAATCCAATAAACAATTAAATAATTCTAATAAGTCAAATGGCCAAATTACCCCTAGACTAAAAATGATAATTAATATTCAAAATCATATGGTTAGGCTCTGGGTCAGACAGCCTCTACGGTTTCACTAGTTGCACATCAAAATCACAAGTCATAATTTTTAAATAGTTTTAAAATGATTAAATATTACCAAATATTATATCATGATTTAAATATCATTAATAAAAGATTAAAATTACAAAATTTCAAAATTACCCTCATTTTAGAAAATTGGGTGTTACAAGTCTACCCACCTTAGAAAAATTTTGTCCTCGAAATTTAAGATGGTAGTACTACTTCTAGGTCAAACACCCCACAATCATAGTCTCAAAATCACACAATTCGATAATCATATGCGTCTGTCCAAAATCATGATACTCAGAATCTTCGTCATGCTAGTAAGCAAGGCTACGATAATCACAGAGTCCTTGACTAAGGCACATATCTCTAGAATTATGGTATTTAAAATTTTTGCATTGCCGCATGCTTTGCAGCGAAAACCTTAAATTTCCATACCCGAAAAATACGTCCTAAATCTAACTATATATCCTCATTATGCCAGCTAATATGACTATCGAAGATTCTAGATCCCATAACTGAGGTGACCTAGCCCATATGATTCATCTCAAAAAAATTCAAACATAACACAAGAGCAGCAGGACAAAATTGAACAACCAACAAGGAACAGAGGGAATCGAATTTTTAAGGTAGCTATAAGAGGCAATTACAGAATTGGAATCAAAAGAACGGAACCTGCAACTAGATCTCCAATGGCCTGAGCATCCTCGACTGTCCTGGCGAAAGCTCGCCCCTGCTGGCCTCCCCTGGCCTGTTGTTGATACTGCATGTACCTCTGCTGCTGAGTCGGTAAGGGTAATCCTTTCTGCTGGCCTACCGGAGCCCTAGCTCATGCTCCCTGAATTGCTGTCCCGATGACTCAGGACACTCTCTCAGCTGATGATAGGATCCTCCGCAAAGTAAACAACTGCCCAGCCTCTTTCGCCATTCGCCCTAATCGTGTCCTGGTCTCTTACAGAAGGGGCAAATAATGACAAGCTGCTGTCCCGGGGCCTGCTGTTGCCTCTGTGGCTGTTGTGCCTGCTGAAAGGGTATACGGTCCTAAAACTGCTGCTGATGAAGGAAGACCCTCGGCTGCTGATATTGCTAAAATTGTAAGGGTAGCATCTGCTGTGGATACTGCTGCTGAATCTGCAAACGGGGCATTTGCTGCTGGTACTGCTGCTGAATCTGTAAGTGGGGCATCTGTTGCTGATGCTGCTACTGAATCTGTAAGTGGGGCCTCTTGGTCGGGCCCGTACTGCCACTAGCTCCCTGAGTGTCTAGCGTCCTCTTCTCCTTCAGCCCAAGATCGTCCTCCGCTGCCATGGCTCCTACCAGAATCTGTTCGAAAGTGGCGTCGCGACCGCTCTTGATATATGACCTGATCTCCCTGATCAAACCCCTACAGAACCTCCTCGCCTTTCCGGCCTCAGTAAGATCCTCAATGAATCTACCCAAACGGCAGAACTCCCCGGCGTATTCCTCAACGGTCTGGTTCCCTTGAACCAAACTCTCGAACTACGCCTCCAAGGCACCGAGTGCTGTATCGGGAAAGAATTTCTCCTTGGACAGTTTCTTGAATGCTGCCCAAGTCTGACCGGCTGTACCAACCCTCGGATCCGTCTTGTACCAGATACGGGCCAAGTCCTGCATCTGACTGCCTGCTGCCTCGATCTGTAATCCAGCTGGTATCTGTGCCAATCGGAATATCTCCTCAATGTGCTCTATCCAATCGTCAGCGTGTATGATGCCCTCTGTACCCTTGAAGTCTCGGGGTCCCATCTTCTTAAAGGATTGGATGTCTGGAGTCCTCGGCTGATACGGCTGCATCTGACATCCCTGTGGCTGAGCAGCCACCAGCTCTACTGTCGTCCTGACCAACTGGTGAGTATCTTGTATGCCCTGTCAGAATTCAGCAGTCTGGCTCTGCTGCATCTGCTGCTGAGTCTCCAAGAATCGCTGGAAAAAGGGTAAACATCTGGGCCGCATCTACTGTACCTGAAGGTAACTGCTGTTGAATTATATTCGAAATGACGGGAGAAGTCCTCCGGACAGGTGGAGGTGCACTCCCAAAAGCTACAGACGCTCCTATATGAGCAGAAATAGGGGGTGTTGTGGTCCCTGCGTCCACAATCAGACGAGGGGTGGTAGGCCTCTCGCCAGCGTCTGCTGGGCCAGGGCGATGCGATCGTGTCTCGATCACCATCCTGGAGACAGATCAAACAAGGAATCAATAGTGAGATAGAAACGATAACTCAAGGAAGGATAATTATTTCAAGAAAGTAATCTTCAACAGGAATCTAGATGGCAGGAATTCAGTTAAGAGTTTTTTCTAATGTGATTGAGTACCTCAAGAAATCCTGATCCTACTGCAGGCTGTAGTGATACTCTAGTTCGAATACCACTACACAAACTCGACCTGCATGGGCCACCACTAAAAATGAGTCACGACCTGCACCCACTGTGAGGGTACGAGTACGTAACAGCGTCCAGCCTACGTCGCAGTGTCGGCAGTAGAACGCTGTTCTAGGTCATGAACTATAACTAACATAACATTAAATACTCTCTAAAATGAGGCCAATACAGAGGTACAACTCAATCATAATCTAAGGTAGAATGTAGCACGATGAAATAGATAAGAAAATCCTCAACTGAGGTACAACAAGAAGTGAAATAATCAAAGTTAACAACTACCAGTCTCAACATCTCTAAAATATACAACTCTGAAATCAAGGACAACAACTAATCATGAAAAGGAAAAACAGTCTAAGCTACCTATACTAAACAAGGTATCATCCTCAGCAGCTGCCTGAACCTCCCAGGGGTCCAGGTCGCGAGTGTCATCTAGGCAAGCTCCATAGTAAGGGGTACAGGGTTCCTCATCATCCTCTGTAAAATTTTCAACAGGTCCAGTCAGGACGGAAGCGAGCATAATACATCTCACGCAGATCATAACAGGTTAGAAAATATAGACATACAAGAGAGTACGATACGTGAAACTGAAAAAAAGTACATGATGTAGACAAGAAGAGAACTGTAATAGAAATATCTACGATAATGAGAGAGCTACCAGTGACTAGTGATTTAGAGTACAAAGTCGACATGTGAACGGCTAGATTTGCACATGAATATACTAAAGAGACGCACATGGTTATCTACTTCGAAATTGTTCACATGACTATTTATACTCCCCCATACCCCAATCAATACACAAGGATCCAGACAAGTTATGATACGCACATGATTTTCACATGAAAGCCCATAAATGGGTGCACATGAAGTATACATGAGGGCTCATAAATGAGTGCACATAAAATTTACATGAAGGCCCATAAATGGGTGCACATGAAATTCACATGAGGGCTCATAAATGAGTGCACATGAAATTCATATGAAGGCCCATAAATGGGTACACATGAAGTATAGGTTATACATGAGATACATGAGAAACATGATCGATCATGAGAGCACATGAGAGTACATGAGCATGCATGAACGAGCATGAAGCACATAAGAAACATGAATAACATGAGAGCGAGGAATACATGATGTACATGAAATACATGACATGATGTATCCGATGCTCCCGAGGGGGATAACATAGCACAAAAAGATCCATATAGTACCAATCCGTGATAATATCATGACAGCATCAAATAAGGTAAACTAGAGTAGGAATATAATTCTAAGCAAGTTATGAAATGATCAGAGAATGTACTCGCCTGGTATCTGAATAGCTGTAGTAAATATACTGTCCGAGATGAGGTATCTGACTCCTAGTTAGAGCAACACAAGTCAAGATGTATACAGGGGATGATAATTGTAATCTACAATGCATCTGCATGCTGTCTAGGTCAAACTAGACTAAAGTCAACACTTGGTCAACTCTAATCAACCACACTAGTCAAACTAGGTCAACCTAACCCAGACAAGTCTTACTAAGCCTAACCAAGACTATCCTAGCAAGCACACATCAAATCTAGGCTATACAAACCAACCACACACATTCATTGGTGTCACGCCCCAGGACCAGAATACTGGAGAGCGGGGGCAGACACAGCCAGCTACGTATATTGAAATAGGAACCATCTCGATATACGATCACGGCTGTCTAGAAATATGAGGGTTTACTACAAGCCAACAGTCTCGTATGGTCATGAACAAGCCTAATATCTCAATCACAAGCAAGTAAGTAAAGTCACAAGATGTATGATCATTAAATATACAATAATAAGGCGTCCCAAATATCACATATTCAGCTGATCATGAAGCTAGTCGTTACAAAATGTTAGGACTAGCAAGAGTTTAGTCGTACATGATCAACCCTAGGATTTGTTAATCATGTTTACAGCCCGTAGGCAGACAGTAAGTAAAAGTGCATCGAGCTAACAGGTGCTCGTCGGCTAAACGCCTCAAAAGAATAACTTTACAATAGAGTGAGCGAAACAAAATAGAAAATCCACTCGTAGCCCGGGTTCCTTCTAGTCGCCAGCATCGGGCTAGAAGCTTGGTAGATCCTCGGGAGCTGCTCCGAAATCTGGCCACACAAAACCAGCTGGATCAACCCCAGAAAGAGCAAGTGCCACAAGGGGGCCACAAAATAAGAACAAAAGCCATCATTAACACAAGAAGATATAATATTTAAAACTAGAATTTATGAAAACATGGCAGGGTAATATACGACGAGATAACCATGGGACTATTCCGATAGCCAGGTTACAACCCGTAAACCAAACAAGGACCGGGGTTGTAACCCTTCATCTGAATAGAACTTGGTTTCCCACCATTTATCGGCAAGATAATAATGCAAGAAATCAAGACAGGGAGCAATCTTGTACTGGATCAAGACATGGCTAAACTGGTTATACCTCATTCAATCAATCACGGCCAAGCAGATACTACGGCTTACTACTTTAACTAACTAGGGTTATCACAGGCCTAATTACTAACAAGATGCAGTGAGATTGTTCCACAGCCACAAGCCCTGCAGACCATCCAGGTTATCCAGGACAAAAATTAGGGGTTGAATTCAGGTGGGTACATCGTCCGGGAGACAAATGTACCCTTAGGTGACTTAGAGGGTGCAACACACGACGGTGTGCTGGAAATTTGCCCTACTCGACGGCAGGCTACAGATCCCAAGAGCGCCCAGGTAACGGGATTGCCTGTAGCTGTGTCATCTCTTCATGACTACTGAGTTATTCTAGTTATTAACCTTAATCCATTTTAGTAGGTACTCCTGACCGTGGTACTCAAGAGTCCCATCCTAGACATGATGCAAGACAGGACGAGTGGATTTAACAAGCAAGCAAGAAAGAACCATCCACGGTGTCAAGGCAGGTCAAGTTAAATTGGCCGTCGCAACAACGTTAAGATAAATCATGTCAGGGTACTTGTCAGGAGTGTGCCACGACGAGCCACTATCATGTCAGGTTGGTCATGTCAGGAGTGCACCACTACGGGTCACTGTCGTGTTATGCTAGTTCCTTATCATATCAAGCCATGTACAACAGTCCTTCCAAACATATTAAGTAAAATCAAGTTCATGACAAAAGGCGTAAGAATATAAAATGGGCATAAAATATCTAATAAAATATCAATATACAGGACTATAGAAAAGCCAAGCTTAAAGAAATAAGACCACAACTCCAAGAGCCAATGGGTTAAGCAAGGGGGGTCAGGGGAGCAGCGTAGGTGAAAAGTCACGCACGCTGAGAGAGCAGCGTAGGTGAAAAGTCACGCACGCTACAGGGAGCAGCGTAGGTGAAAAGTCACGCACGCTACAGGGAGCAGCGTAGGTGAAAAGTCACGCACGCTACAAGGAGCAGCGTAGGTGAAAAGTCATGCACGCTGAGAGAGTAGCGTAGGTGAAAAGTCACGCACGCTACAGGGAGCAGCGTAGGTGAAAAGTCACGCACACTGAGAGAGCAGCGTAGGTGAAAAGTCACGCACGCTGAGAGAGACACGCTTCCAACAGGAAGCGTACCCAAGTCTGCGTACGCACGCTAAAGAGCGCGTGCAGCTCAGTGTGCGTAAGCTAAACAGCTCTGCACACTGCTCACTGTCTTCTCTAAACAGCAAGAACACCATGGTTGAACTCAAGGCTACACAGTATCATAACTTGGCCATCAGAACTCCAAATCCGGATTTCCAAAGTTCCAATTGGAGTGAAACTGAATGCTCTTCCACATGGAAACATCAAAAACCCATGAAATCCAACTTAAGAAGCTCAAACCATGCAAAATCTGAAAATGGAAATAACTTAGATCTATCACAATGGAGGCTCTAAATCACAAAAACCCAAGTTCTAATGTTGATCACCATGTCCTAATCTATCAAATGGACAAAGAAAAGAGGGTTCTCATGTAGTGGCAAGATGCACTTGCCTAGGGTTGGGAGAGTTGTGTTAAGGAATGAGAAGAAGAAGAAGAAGGAAATAAATGGTGGTTATGAGGAGAGAGAGTGGTAGGTGGGGATATAAAGAGGGGAGTTGTGGTGGGTTGAGGGGGTAGCATAGGTTACGGTGATCCAACACATAAACCGAACCAGACCAACCCAATAAAACCGAGCCATGCCAAAACCTAAAATACGAGAAATACCGAAATTCCACAAGCTTGAGAAAAATAAAATACATGCCAAAATCCAGATATGAGTAAAATACGAAATACGAAAAAATACGGAAAATACGGGAAATAAGGGTGACAATTGGTGTACACATGCCATACACATAGGCTTTAAGCCATAAATATAGCCTATAGGCCGTACGGGCTATATCACATATTTCACACATATTGTATATTATACTAAGTTAATATAGTTATCATACACGTATATATATATAGGTTACATTATTATATCAAGCATTTAGATAATATATTTATATATACATATAGTGAGATAGAGAGGGGAAAATGTGTATAGTGTCATGGGAAGGTTTGAATGTGTGTGTGTGTATGACATGGTTGTGTCAATCTCAGGTTTGAGTGTGGACTCAGGAATGCAAAACAGCGTGTGTTGGTATATGAGAGTTTAAGGGTGTGTGTAGCAATTTGTTAAATTAGTGTAAATGTGAGAGTGTGACTGAAACAATATTCAGGGAATGGAGAATCAGTGATGCAGATACTCAGTGCCTATGTGTTATCAGGTTTAGTCTCATGCATATAGGTTTAGTAGTCAATAGGCTGTGTGTAGTATCCATGTGCTCATGAATGGGCAACCAGCGGTTTAGCAATGTGTGTGTGAGTGAACATAGGAATCAATATGTGTGTATGAGTTCTCATGTGTATGTGCAATGGCAATAGGGTGTTGTAGTGTACTATCACAGGTTGTGACAGTAAAGAAAACACTGTAATGTGTGCAATATCAATGTATGTGTGTGTGTTACTCAGTCTCAGGAATTAGGGTGTCTATGTGTGTGTGTGTGTGTATTGTTACATGTGTGTCAGTCTCAGTTTTTCAGTCCTATTGTTCAACAGTGTGTACATAATGTATCATAGACTCTCAGTTATTAATAACCAATCTCAGGTTTAATCTCAGATTTTGGAGTTCTCAGGAAAATGAATGACGGTGAACTCGGTTCAATCTACACTTTGCAGTCCAAATTTCAATTTGAATCCTATAACCAAACACCCACATGAACCTAACACTTATCAGTGGTGTAGCAAATCAGTGGTGTAGCTAGGTGTTACTCAGTCTCAGGAATTAGGGTGTCTATGTGTGTGTGTGTTGTTACATGTGTGTCAGTCTCAGTTTTTCAGTCTTATAGTTCAACTGCGTGTACATAATGTATCATAGACTCTCAGTTATTAATAACCAATCTCAGGTTTAATCTCAGATTTTGGAGTTCTTGGGAAAATAAATGACAGTGAACTCGGTTCAATCTACACTTTGCAGTCCCAATTTCAATTTGAATCCTATAACCAAACACCCATATGAACTTAACACTTATCAAATCAAACACATGTGTAAATCAGCTAAAACTAATCATTAACATCAATGATACAGCTAAGAAAATTAATAACTCTGAAATCAAAATCAGGGAATAAAACAATGTATCAGGAATTTGAGAATTGACAATTCATATTCCATTCAAAAATCAATTTGAAACCCAATTGTCAAGCACCAAACCTAAATCATCATTTCAGCAATCTAATACACATGTCTATGAATTAATTCTTGGTAATTAACATCATAATTTAGTTTAGAACAGGAAATCGAAATTCAAAAATTATACTGAAAATGTGTATCAGTGAACCCCAAATTTCGAACCCAAAATACATTGAAAATCAAATACATTACAAACAAAATGTTGGTAATGAATGACACACATGTACACGTGTCGTGGGGAGTCCATTCGTGTCCAGGAAACTGGACACGAAGTGTCCAAACAGTCACACGAACGTAAACACTAAACTATGCACAAACAGTATCGTGCACGCGTGTCAAACGCACGACACAGGCCACAAGAGATCACGTGTTCGTGTCCACACCTAGCCTAGGTCTAGGATTTCATGTCCCACAGTCTAAAACGTGTCCAAGTGGGTCGTGTCGAGAGTTATACACGCATATCAGGGGGAAATACTCGTGCGTACACAGTGGTTGAATCAGTACACGGTCGATCCCGTGTCCGACACATCACAAACTCTCCCCAAACCCTAGTGGTGGCCTGTCAGTATCGGCCCCTACCCTCGTGGCAAGTGGCACGAGCCCACGTGTCCAATTCATAGAGAAAATAGTGTGTGTCATCAGGGCACCCGTGCGATGTGTCGTACAACGTGTCCATGGCCGTTTTCAACACGAAAATGACACGGATTCATGTTCAGTCAGTAGGGGTTTGAAAAAACACATCAAGGGCTTCCCAAATATGTAATTTGTTTTAGAAAATACTAAGATTTAATCCATTCGAGCATTTCATCAAACACCTACATAGATACATTGATACGTGTCCGATACGGACACCAAACGGACACGAAATCCACCCAAACTCTAGGGACAACTAGGGGACACCTTGATCTAGTCCTAAATGCATAGAAAAAGAAATATTAAATCAATTTAAGGGATTTTACCTATAGGTGCAATTTGTAAGAAAAAGCCTCAAATGGGGGGTATTCTCCTTGATAGCCAAATGCTCCAATTTGATTCAAACCTGAGATTTCTCTCCGTGAAAACAAAATAGGGCTAGGTTAGGATCATATGCAAAAGACTAGGGTGAAAAAGGATTAAAAATAAATAATCTAGGGATTGGAGAAGAAATGACATTACCTCTTTCTTCAATTTGTTGAAATCTCAATAAAGAGGCAAGAACAATCAATGAGCAGATTATTTATAGGGGGAATAGCCCTAGGTGGCTGGTCATAAAGTGAAAGTTAGGGTTAGGGTTGTGTCTAATGGGCTATGGACCTATTTGCACTTGTCATAGAACCAAATTCTAAGTATCAAGCCTATTGACCAATTCACTAAGCCTTATTTTCAAGTCTTGATTCCTACATGACTAACTTAGATTTACTTAAGTTAGACTAGGATCGCACCATGCTAATCAAGTCACCTTAACTAGAGTCAACATCTAGGTTAGTCTCTTAAGTCACAACTAGTAAAAGTCAAATCAACAATCGCCAATCCAATAAATAATTAAATAATTCTAATAAGTCAAATGACCAAATTATCCCTAGACTAAAAATGATAATTAATATTCAAAATCACATGGTTAGGCTCTAGGGCAGACAGTCTCTACGGTTTCACTAGCTGCACATCAAAATCACAAGTCATGATTTCTAAATAGTTTTAAAATGATTAAAAATTACCAAAAATCATATCATGATTTAAATATCATTAATAAAAGATTAAAATCATAAAATTTCAAAATTACCCTCATTTTAGAAAACTGGGTGTTACAATCTTGCCTTTGATCGAGTGCCCATATAGACTCCTTCGGATGTGACAGCCTGTTGGCCATCTGTTGGTAGACTTCTCATTCTTCTTCTTGCAGAGCTAAGAGAGAAAGTTAGGTTTGTAGTCCACCATCTTTGATTGGGGCTTCCGTAATGGGGACCCCACGAAGCCATGTTGGATGAAACACATAGTGGCTTCTCATTATCAGAGAAGTGTAGCCGTCGAAATACGAATTTTCTCTAAGGCACGCTTGTTGCTATGGAGCAACAACAGTTGATTATAATATTGGTGAACGAAAGCGCACTATGAATTGTTATGTTCTCCCTCGCTTTGCGCTTATGATTTATCATGCTGCGCAAGTCAGCGGAAGGGAATTTTGCCTTACAACCCATGTTGCATGTATCGCCGAGCTTTGCATACGGGTCCGTAAGGAGAGTAGGCGCATCCAGACTTAGTTCATATGCAGGGGCAACCCCCACACCTAAGTTTTGTGATGTCCTTGAAGATAGCCCCGTGCTATACGCATTGGGGCCTATGTTTTTGTTGTGGGCGCATAGGCCTTGGAGACTGGCCTTGGGCGCATGCTCGTTGACAGCATGTCTGAGCTTCCTTGATGTGGGCGCATAGTATGGATCCAAAGAGCCTGGGCGCATAGCCTTGGGCGCATGGCTTTGGATGCCCAGTCTTTTGAAGACAGAAGTGTTCTGGTTGGGGCTATGCGCCCAAACACTCCCTTGGGCGCATGGCCTTGGGTGCATGCCTGGTGGAGCAGTCCTGTTTTCTCCCAGTTTGGCCTCCTTCGTTTGTGAGCCTCGCCGGGTTCGGCCAGTGTCGTACACCCCGATTCTTGGCATCGTAGTATTTTTTTTGCCAAGTCTCGAGTGTTGAACACCCTGTTATTGGTTGTGCAGGAAAGAAGTCACTGGGCTAGTAGAGCCCGAAACTATGTGAGCCTTCTCTATTTGGGGAACTTCTGTGGCAGAGTCATGCGCCCATGTGATAGGTTCATTCAGCTGCATATCTGCTATGACACTAGCAGGATATGCACAGCGAGCCTTCGAAAGTCAAGTCTTGCGAGACTTATTTGGCTTCCCTGATTTTGAGGGAGTAGAACCGTCCCTCGAGAACATCTCTTCGAACGCCTGCTGATCGAACTTTACGATCAGCATCTTCTGAGTACTTCCTAATTTGTCGGTATCAGATTGCGTCACCACCTTCTCGTCAGAGGAAAAGGTAGTCCCTAGCAGAGTCGCCATTTTTGTGGACACACACAAAAAAGAAGAAGAAAATGCTATCTTTTCTCTTATTGGCGCAAGGCACCACAAATCGAGTACGCCTGAGAGATCCTGTGCTAAGGATCACCGAGTATAAAAAAGAATTCTGGGGAATGGGACGATGGAGATCGAACGACAGTTGCTCCTTTACTCCGTTGACACTCCGATTACAAAAGTGGGAGAAAATCTAAGAAAATTGCTAACTCTCGGCTCACTGGCAAGAAGTACAGCAATTTGGCTCTTGAAAATGCTCTCCGTTCTATTTTTTGAAGAGGGATAAGGCCCCCCTTTTATAGTCGTTCTTGAGCTGGAATGGTGTTATCCGCCCAGATGAGGAAATATGCTGGTTTTTATGTGGGCGCATAGTCCTACTTTGGGCGCATAGGACGTAGGCACATACAGGCTGCGATATCGTGGGTTGGTCGTGGTGTTGACGTGGCCGCATGCTTCGGTGCTCGACTACTCGTGGAGACTGACGTGGCCGTGTGCTTCGGTGCACGTGTTGATCATGGCTTTGACTGAGTCAGGCTTGGGCGCATCGCCATGTCTCAAGCTATGCGCCCTCCTTTCGGAGGAGCTAGTCTTGGGTGCATGAAGCTTCACTGACTGGGCGCATGGAGCTACACTTGGCTTGGGCGCATGGAGTTGTACTGACTGGGCGCATGAAGCTTCGTTGGCTGGGCGCATGGAGTTCCACTGACTGGGCGCATGGGGCTTCACTGTCACGACCCGCTCCCGAATAATCGGACACGAGTCGGACACGCCCAGCCTTCGTCGTTAGACACGACGAAGTAAGCTGTACCAAACTAGGGAAAACTATCAGATAAACATGAAAATATATAATCACAGCATCTAAGAACGTATCCCAGAATGATCACCATAATCCACAATTCTATGTATGTAAATGTACGAGTCATCAAGAATGAAATGTACATAAATTCTAAAGACAATATCTAAGAGTAAAGCTAACAGTCTAAACCTGAAACCTCAAGCTAAGTCATGAACCATCCTGCTCAGCTAGGATCCCGGGCTCTGGCCCATATGGTAGATGGTATCCTGCAAGTATACCTGCAACTTATCCAGTCAGGAGCGGAGCAAAGTACAGTTCTAGGTAATGAACAAGAACATGATATGAAAATGAGTACAGGGGAACATGAACTATAAAGTACAGGAAAAGAACATGAAAGTACCTGAATATAAAGTACATGAATGTAAGTACAGGAAAGTAAAGTACAAGAATGTAAAGTACATGAATGTAACCATGAACCTGAAGTACAAGACACGACCAAGTGCACTATGTTTGAAATACAACTAGCTCATGTGACCGGCTGGGGTAAGCACATGAAAGCACATGAAAGTACATGAATGGTACGACTTAGGACCCGCGTGCACGATGCGAGGCCTAAGCTAGGCACATGAATATAGTAACCGAGATTGGTCACATGGCTAGTGTATTTCCCCACCCGACACAAAAAAGTACAAGAACAGGAGTACAGGAGTACAGGGTACATGATATCGTGTCATGACGTGTCACAAGCATGAGTAAAAGAATGTAAATGCACAAAACCATAGAAAAGTACTTGCCTTGCTCCGAAAAAATACTGGTAATCAATGAAGCTGGATGTCCTCCTGGTTTAATAATGATGTGTACAAGTTGATTAATGAACTGCTAATTCTAATTGATTTATCAAAAGATTCTAATCACAAGTAATTCCTAGTCTGAACCTTAGTTCTATAGTTTCCTATAGAATATCACTATAATTAACTAAACTTAGCAAGAACCCTAAATCATAGGTACATATATACTTAAACAATTACTACATGACTTTGCTATAATACAAGTGTCCAAAAAGAAAAACTAACAATGATAGGGTGTCTCTTAAATCAAGACCTTCATAACTTAAGTAAAAGTAGAGTAATAAACCTTTACCTTAAAGAATGAAAATCTCTAGAATTCATCACAGGATTTCACTTCTGATTACACAAGAATTCTTCCTGGGAAATACACAGGAATACCTTCCTGAAATATACAGGAATACCTTCCTGATATAACTCAGGAATTCCTGATTACACAGGAATTCACCAGGTGTCTCAGGTTACACTGAGATCACTGGACAGCCATGGGTTTAAATGTAAACCCATAGTCTTCCAACTGGAATGGTTATCCTGCCCTGCTCCCACATTGAAAGTGCTGATATTGGCCTAATACAGAGCTGAATAAAGTCCAGCCATAAACCAAAGCTTAAACTGGTACAACACCAAGGTAAAACAAAGTCTAATGTATACTCTGGTATCCTAGGATTAGTTATCAGTCTAACAATTGGAAACTCAAGAACCACATCTTATTTCGAAGAAAAGTATTTAGAAAACTCCCCAACCACTCTCCACCATATGGCTGAACTCAATTTCTATTGCATTGCAGAACATCAACACAAGAGCTAACACCAGACACCCTATAGATTCGAACCAACAGAAATCTAAAACCCAGCTTTTGTATGCAGGAAACAGTTCAAGTTCTCATTCAAAGCATGGTTGGATACTTAGTCCTGAACCAGAACATGTTCAGTCCCAATAGAACTGAACAAAACATTATCAAGCTGTAAACCAAATCCTGAGAATGACTAATGCATCCTTAGTATTCAAAAATATGGAACAGTAAAGTCCACTGATTCATTGATAGAAAAGAAAATCAATCTCAAGCTGAACTTAGGTTAACAGGTATTCAAAACAAGGGATTGAATGCAAGTCACTGTTCCTTAAACCATGTGCCAAAATTAATCACTCATGGTTATAATCTATAAGAACCATGCTAAATCCAGGTTTAAAAGAAAATCAAGACTGTTAGAACTTAAACTCATTCCTTCCTAACCCACATTCCAGTGAATATTACACAACACTTACTTATTTAACTGAATCCTGAGTCCCTCTTAATTTAAGTTGATACATACCATACTCCAATCCTTCTTATCATTACTCAGATTTCAGGATACAACATCAACCAAGATGAATAGACAAACATGTTTTAGCTTAATAAATCGATTAAGCAAGCTAAATTAAATATAATAGAATATCCCCCTTACAGTGATTCGTTCTCTAGTTAAAAGACACTCAATCATATAGTAACATTAAATCATAATTTACCAGGTTAATTTTGTAGCTTACCTTCAAAGCCCAACAGCTGATACAGATAGGATCCCCAATCTGGACACAATCCTTGTGGTTAATTTGAATCCAGGTTCGAGTTCACTTCACTAGTCAGTCAGAAAGCAAGACAGGACAGCATATCATCAGTGCAATTTAGCCTATGACCAGTTCAAACTTGAATAAATTCTCGAGTACTCACTTAGACTCCTGAGATGGTCGAAAAAGTGTTTCTACCCAATCACAGCTCTGAATAAAATTGCTGAAGAGATTCAAAAGAAAAATCAAGGATCGATACTCTTATGAACACATCATTCAAAAATAAACATGCAGGAACAAAACTTACAATTGTAACAAAGTAATTTGGAGAGATTGGCCGGGTAAGATATCTTGACTGATTTAGAGAATTCTAGGAAGGAAATCAATCAAACGCTCAAAATTCTATCAGATCTTGGAAATTGAATGAAGAATAATCAATATTTGAAATGTTCCTACCTCAACTGATCCGTGGGAACAACACGTTGATCTGATTAATAATTGATCTCTCAATCAAGATCTGAACCACTCCAGAAGAAGGGATTTGAATGAGTAAAATCACTAATTGGTTCAAGAACAATTTAGAGTGTTCAATGAGTCCTACCAGGTTTGATCGATCAATAACAAATCGGTGGTGAAGGAGAGAATCTCTTCTGAAGACGTCGTGCTTGATCAGCCGTCGAGAACTTCAAGCTACATCGATCGTCAGAGGAATTTCCTCGAGCTGTCTCCATTTGCCATGGCCAAGCAACCTCTGGAAGAGCAATGGGATTTCCTTGGGAGGAAGAAGAAGTGACCACTCTGCTTAGAAATGTTAATAGCAAAAGAAGGAATTAGGGATCGATTATAAATAGATGGCTGAGTCCTCTTCAGAAGAGAAGAAGAAGTTCTAGGCGGGAAACTAATTTAGTCGAGCTACAGTGAGAATCAGTTAGGGAGTGGTGGAAACGAATTTGAATTTACAGCTGTGAGCAAACAGAAAGTCCAGCCTATCCCTCATAGCTCACCAAGAAGGGATTTTAAAAGATCAGTTAATTGGGCGGGTCTAGTGGATAATTGAATGGATCTTAGTGAAAATCCATGGACTGAGCTAAGGTTTGGTTTACACTAAAATAAGGAAAACATTAATAAAGAGATTGATTTTTCAATCACTAGAATTTAATGATAAAAAAATCAGAAAGGATATTATGAAATAATAAAAGATTTATTATTTTCAAAATTATGGATAGTGGAGTTACAAATCTCTCTCCCTTGAAATAATTTCGTCCTCGAAATTCGAAGACCCAAAAATAAATCTCAGCAATTCACAAAAGATCCAAACACCCGTCATTTATAGAATTTTCAAAAGAAACAGAGTACAATCAATCAATCAAACAAAGTAGGATAGCGTTCCCGCATCTCGTCTTCGCGCTCCCATGTGGACTCTCCCGGAGAGTGGTGTCTCCACATGACGCGAACAAGAGGAATAGTCTGGTTCCGCAAGCGCTTCTCTCTCCGGTCCAGGATCTCCACTGGCTGCTCCTCGTAAGTCAATCTCGGGCCCACCTCCAACTCAGAATAGTCCATCACATGGCTCGGTTCTGGAATGTATCGTCGAAGCTGAGATACATGGAAAATGTCGTGCACTCCCTCCAAGCTGGCTGGAAGCGCTAGTCGATATTTCACCTCGCCAATTTGTGCCGTCACGTCGAAAGGCCTGATGAATCTCAGGCTGAGCTTCCTGCCTCTGCCAAAACGAATGGTGCCTATGGTCGACAAGATTCTTCAGGAATACTCTGCTTCTAACTGCGAACTCTGGTGACCATCTGCTGTTGCCCGCCTAGTGCTTCTGTCGATCCATGACGCTCTGAGCCTTGAGTCCAAGTATACACAAGAAGTTTGGGATATCACGCTTTGACAAAGATCGAGGATCAAATAGTCACGAAGTGGAAGGAATTTCAATTACAACTTAGAGGAGCAAAATCATGAAGACACAACTATTAAGTATGATCAAAATTGATAGTTTAACACAAGTGGGCTAGAACAAGATAGAAAAATCATGGTTAGACAGACATGATTTAAGATCAAAATTTAGACAAGATACAAACAAAGTATGGAATCAAAATCTGGCAATATATAATTTGAGAAAATTAATGATCTAACGATACAATACTAGAAGGTAATTGGCAAGGGTTGATTTGAGGAACGTACGAAATACTCAGGAGATACAATATCAAATCAGGGTGAACATGCAAGGATTTGTGATTCTCGAAAACCAATAATCATATGAAAAGGAAATATAGTCTCCAGAATATCCAAGAACATGTTGGTATCTGAAATCACTTTGCTTAGAATCCCTACCCCGCCAGTATGTATCTGACTGCAGTGGACTTCGGCTCCGTGACTCAAACAACAATATGTCTCCAAATACTCCATTAACCTTATCCATTTTCCAACAATCATCGACGAAACATCCCAAGAGATCAAGATATGAAAAATATGACAAGTCTCGACAATACTCGAAAACCTATGGGTGTCTGAAATCACTTCAACTTAGAGTTCCTGCCTCGCCAGTGCGCTACTGGCTGCAGTGAACCCTCAGTCTCCATAATCCAGCTAATGGCTGCAGCGCGCAACTGTCATGCCATAGAAGGTCATCGAATAGCCTCTCAACTTTACTCCTAGGAATTTTAGAAGAGTTTCAAGGAGTTCAAAATGAGTTTCAATAGTCCAAGTCACGGAATGGTGAAGTTACCTGACTGTTAGAATACATGAGTTTATTAGGTACAAAAAAATGACAAGGGATCCAATCAGTGAGTACAAAAGGGCAGCCAGGAAGATTTAAAATTCCAGACAGGGAGCGAAGTTTCAAACTATAACGGAATTTCAACTGATATATAGAATGGTAACAAGATTCCATATATGAGACATTATTCCAAAGGGATAACAGAGTCTCGAAAGATGAACTGAAGCAAGGTATCAGATAGGAGACAAATTTCAAAATAAGAAATAAATCCCGTACTGGAAACAAGTTTCAACAATATCTCGATTAACAACGAAACCTCAGACAAAATGTCGAAGGAAAACAACCTCCCATAGGATACAAGGTCTCAATTAGAGAACCAATATCAACAAGGTCGTGATTAGGAAATAAAATCTCAAATAGAAAATCTTGATGAGGAAACATGATATCAAATAGGGAACAAGGCTCACTGAGTCGCGAGTAGGAACTGGAGTTTCAAAGTCCGAAAAATCTTGGATATATAAGACAAAATCACGAACAGAACAAAGTTTCGAAAATATGAAACATGATCTTAAAATCTCGAATGGAATCAAGTTACGAATAGGAAAAGAGAATCAATGGGTGAATAGAAAACAAATATCCATGAAACAAGCGATACCCCAAATAAGAAACAAGATCGAAACAAAGTTGGGAACATAAAATAGAAAACAAAGTCATGAAAGATGAATATGAAAACTTGGTATTAAGTAGCGGATACGGAACAAGTAAAATCTCAAAATACGAGGCAAGATCAACAAGATTGTGAATAGAATGAAAAACAATTCACGAATGAGAAATAAAATCTCATAGGGAACGAGTCAAAATTTCAAGATAGAAACGAAATCTGCAATTGAAATCTCAAATAAAAACAAGATTCAAACAAGGTTTTGAATGGCATAAGTTTGAATAGGAAGGTAATCCCGAAGTAAATCTTAAATATCAACAGAGTCTGAATAGGGAACACAATTCGAGTAGAACCAAATCTTGAATTAGGAAACGAAGCCATAGGAAACAAGTTATCGAGCAGAAAGAAAATCTCGAATAAGAGCAGAGTTATGAACAATAATTGAAACAAACTTTCAAAAATACATCTCAAATAGCGACCAAGATTCAGAAAATAAAATCTAATAATCCTAAAATAGGAACAAGGAGGTTTTTAAGAAACAACTAGGTGCAAGAGGAATCGAAGGAAAAACTGGATTATGAATCCTGATCCATGGTTTCCTCCAACCATGCAAAAGAGTCTTCTGTCTTCAGTCTATCTTCAGTATTCCTCCGGAACGGAAATCTCTAACCTCCTTCAATTGTCCTAGCGTAGGTTGATCCCTGCGGTAGTACTCCATGTGGTTGCTGAATCTAGAGAGGCTGGTCCCCTTGCTGTAGTCCTGGTGCTCTTCGTGTTCGCCCTTGGGCAGTGTGATCAATGGTCTCCGGCAATCCCTGACTGGGTGGGCAGACTATCTGTAGAACAAGCATAGACTCCATCTTTTACGGCACTCTTCATAGTGGCATCCTGAGAGGTGATAGAAATTATAAATGATCGTCGGCTGGATCTGGATCTGGATCTCCCGTTGGGGCTGAAGTATAGGGCTCTGGCAGGAATATATGACTGTTGGCGTGCTGGCTGCTGAGATCTGCTCCTGATGATGCGACTGGTGATGTGACCGAAGAAACGCTGACTGAGTGTTGTGACGCTTTGCGGGTCCAGGGCAGTTGTTGTCTTTGTCATAAATCTTCATGTTCCTTCTGAGCTTCAGCTTCCCGTCGCGTCCTATTGTCCATGCTACATTCTGGATCTCCTGGCTCGTGGCTCTAATCTTCAAGAAGTCGGGTCTTTAGATACTTGGAAGATCTTCAGTGGTGACTCCAGGTTCTCGATCTGCACCTTGGTGCAAGATATGTGCTCGGTGTCGGAAAAGTCCAAGTGTCTAAGAGTCTAGAAATCAGAAGTCCTTCCTGGCTCGGAGAGTGTATCTACAAGTCTGACTTGGAAAGGGTAGCCTGCTTCCTCTGGTTGTCAAGGGACTCTTCAGATGTCTCCGTTAACTACGTACTACCCATGGGGATAGTAGAGTGATAGAAGGTAGTGGAAGCTCGGAAACGTCAAGTGCAGGTGAATTGACAATTCTGGTGTCGCATGCTTTTGAACTATCTGCAAAACATAAAACTGTTAAAATAACCTAGACCTACATACAACAAGTGTTTATAGAATATTAAAATACCTGATACACCTGATATACCTGATATACCCTTATTTTCCGATTTTCCTATGCTGTGATCAAGTTTCCCTAGTGTAATTCAAGTCCCCCAATAGTACACTAAGACCTAGGTACCATTAGGCTAGACCTGCATGGGCCACCACTAAAAACATGTCACGACCCACTCCCGAATAATCAGACACGAGTCGGACACGAGTCGGACACGCCCAGCCTTCGTCGTTAGACACGACGAAGTAAGCTGTACCAAACTAGGGAAAACTATCAGATAAACATGAAAATATATAATCACAGCATCTAAGAACGTATTCCAGAATGATCACCATAATCCACAATTCTATGTATGTAAATGTACGAGTCATCAAGAATGAAATGTACATAAATTCTAAAGACAATATCTAAGAGTAAAGCTAACAGTCTAAACCTGAAACCTCAAGCTAAGTCATGAACCATCCTGCTCGGCTAGGATCCCGGGCTCTGGCCTATATGGTAGATGGTATCCTGCAAGTATACCTGCAACTTATCCAGTCAGGAGCGGAGCAAAGTACAGTTTTAGGTAATGAACAAGAACATGATATGAAAATGAGTACAGGGGAACATGAACTATAAAGTACAGGAAAAGAACATGAAAGTACCTGAATATAAAGTACATGAATGTAAGTACAGAAAAGTAAAGTACATGAATGTAAAGTACATGAATGTAACCATGAACCTGAAGTACAAGACACGACCAAGTGTACTATGTTTGAAATACAACTAGCTCATGTGACCGGCTGGGGTAAGCACATGAAAGCACATGAAAGTACATGAATGGTACGACTTAGGACCCGCGTGCATGATGCGAGACCTAAGCTAGGCACATGAATATAGTAACCGGGATTGGTCACATGGCTAGTGTATTTCCCCACCCGACACAAGAAAGTACAAGAACAGGAGTACAGGAGTACAGGGTACATGATATCGTGTCATGACATGTCACAAGCATGAGTACAAGAATGTAAATGCACAAAACCATAGAAAAGTACTTGCCTTGCTCCGGAAAAATACTGGTAATCAATGAAGCTGGATGTCCTCCTGGTTTAATAATGATGTGTACAAGTTGATTAATGAACTGCTAATTCTAATTGATTTATCAAAAGATTCTAATCACAAGTAATTCCTAATCTGAACCTTAGTTCTATAGTTTCCTATAGAATATCACTATAATTAACTAAACTTAGCAAGAACCCTAAATCATAGGTACATATATACTTAAACAATTACTACATGACTTTGCTATAATACAAGTGTTCAAAAAGGAAAACTAACAATGATAGGGTGTCTCTTAAATCAAGACCTTCATAACTTAAGTAAAAGTAGAGTAATTAAACCTTTACCTTAAAGAATGAAAATCTCTAGAATTCATCACAGGATTTCATTTCTGATTACACAATAATTCTTCCTGGGAAATACACAGGAATACCTTCCTGAAATATACAGGAATACCTTCCTGATATAACTCAGGAATTCCTGATTACACAGGAATTCACCAGGTGTCTCAGGTTACACTGAGATCAATGGACAGCCATAGGTTTAAATGTAAACCACTAGTCTTCCAACTGGAATGGTTATCCTGCCCTGCTCCCACATTGAAAGTGCTGATATTGGCCTAATACAGAGCTGAATAAAGTCCAGCCATAAACCAAAGCTTAAACTGGTACAACACCAAGGTAAAACAAAGTCTAATGTATACTTTGGTATCCTAGGATTAGTTATCAGTCTAACAATTGGAAACTCAAGAACCACATCTTATTTCGAAGAAAAGTATTTAGAAAACTCCCCAACCACTCTCCTCCATATGGCTGAACTCAATTTCTTTTGCATTGCAGAACATCAACACAAGAGCTAACACCAGACACCCTATAGATTCGAACCAACAGAAATCTAAAACCCAGCTTTTGTATGCAGGAAACAGTTCAAGTTCTTATTCAAAGCATGGTTGGATACATAGTCCTGAACCAGAACATGTTCAGTACCAATAGAACTGAACAAAACATTATCAAGCTGTAAACCAAATCCTGAGAATGACTAATGCATCCTTAGTATTCAAAAATATGGAACAGTGAAGTCCACTGATTCATTGATAGAAAAGAAAATCAATCTCAAGCTAAACTTAGGTTAACAGGTATTCAAAACAAGGGATTGAATGCAAGTCACTGTTCCTTAAACCATGTGCCAAAATTAATCACTCATGGTTATAATCTATAAGAACCATGCTAAATCCAGGTTTAAAAGAAAATCAAGACTGTTAGAACTTAAACTCATTCCTTCCTAACCCACATTCCAGTGAATATTACACAACACTTACTTATTTAACTGAATCCTGAGTCCCTCTTAATTTAAGTTGATACATACCATACTCCAATCCTTCTTATCATTACTTAGAATTCAGGATACAACATCAACCAAGATGAATAGACAAACATGTTTTAGCTTAATAAATCGATTAAGCAAGCTAAATTAAATATAATGGAATTTCCCCCTTACAGTGGTTCGTTCTCTAGTTAAAAGACACTCAATCATATAGTAACATTAAATCATAATTTACCAGGTTAATTTTGTAGCTTACCTTCAAAGCCCAACAGCTGATACAGATAGGATCCCCAATCTGGACACAATCCTTGTGGTTAATTTGAATCCAGGTTCGAGTTCACTTCACTAGTCAGTCAGAAAGCAAGACAGGACAGCATATCATCAGTGCAATTTAGCCTATGACCAGTTCAAACCTGAATAAATTCTCGAGTACTCACTTAGACTCCTGAGATGGTCGAAAAAGTGTTTCTACCCAATCACAGCTCTGAATAAAATTGCTGATGAGATTCAAAAGAAAAATCAAGGATCGATACTCTTATGAACACATCATTCAAAAATAAACATGCAGGAACAAAACTTACAATTGTAACGAAGTAATTTGGAGAGATTGGCCGGGTAAGATATCTTGACTGATTTGGAGAATTCTAGGAAGGAAATCAATCAAACACTCAAAATTCTATCAGATCTTGGAAATTGAATGAAGAATAATCAATATTTGAAATGTTCCTACCTCAACTGATCCGTGGGAACAACACGTTGATCTGATTAATAATTGATCTCTCAATCCAGATCTGAACCACTCCAGAAGAAGGGATTTGAATGAGTAAAATCACTAATTGGTTCAAGAATAATTTAGAGTGTTCAATGAGTCCTACCAGGTTTGATCGATCAATAACAAATCGGTGGTGAAGGAGAGAATCTCTTCTGAAGACGTCGTGCTTGATCAGCCGTCGAGAACTTCAAGCTACATCGATCGTCAGAGGAATTTCGTCGAGCTGTCTCCATTTGCCATGGCCAAGCAACCTCTGGAAGAGCAATGGGATTTCCTTGGAAGGAAGAAGAAGTGAACACTCTGCTTAGAAATATTAATAGCAAAAGAAGGAATTAGGGATCGAGTATAAATAGATGGCTGAGTCCTCTTCAGAAGAGAAGAAGGAGTTCTAGGCGGGAAACTAATTTAGTCGAGCTACAGTGAGAATCGGTTAGGGAGTGGTGGAAACGAATTTGAATTTACAGCTGTGAGCAAACAGAAAGTCCAGCCTATCCCTCATAGCTCACCAAGAAGGGATTTTAAAAGATCAGTTAATTGAGCCGGGTCTAGTAGATAATTGAATGGGTCTTAGTGAAAATCCATGGACTGAGCCAAGGTTTGGTTTACACTAAAATAAGGAAAACATTAATAAAGAGATTGATTTTTCAATCACTAGAATTTAATGATAAAAAAAAATCAGAAAGGATATTATGAAATAATAAAAGATTTATTATTTTCAAAATTATGGATAGTGGAGTTACATTCACTGACTTGGGCGCATGGGGCTTCATTTGCTGAAAATTTTTCATGCTTCTACAGCTGGTACGAATTTAAAGATAATCTAACTTATGTAACTCCCTCAATTCGTATGTACGCTGTATATATAGGACTCAATTCCATGATCCTTAACCAAACATAGGCATTATCTCATCCATAAATAAATATCAAATAAACAATAAATTGAATGATAATAAAACTTGACGGTTTAATCAAGTTTAACCAAAATCAAATAGTGCCTGATAGAGAAAACCACTACTTGAAGACGAATAACGAAGACAAGAAAATAACTAAGTCTATGTTCAAGAAACTAAGTAGTAGCAGAATCATCGGTTGAAGCTGCGTTGTCGTTTGGTACCGGTCCATAAAACTTGGATTACACATGTTTGTCTTGATCTGGAGAAAAGTTTAGATGCACAGTGGGACATAACAAGATACATAATATGCAAGCCATGTATCTCAAATATAGCATCTAAATAAATAAGTGAATAAGCAAGATCAAATAAACTAAAGCATAACCTATACAACAATCATACACAAATGAGAATAACTGTCTACAGATGAACTGTAAAATACGATGGAGAACAAATACTTAGCTGACAAATAAAACCACGGCTAAAAAACTCACCCGTATTTGGAGGCCACAAGGTGAACAAATAACTTTATCGTGGGAGAAATCAGGTTACAAATACTCAGATAACCCTATCCTTGGAGGACACTAGGAAACAAACATATAAAATAAAAGAAGAAGCAGTTCATTTGTTTATAATCGTTCTCCCCATACCACGGGTCTAATTCTATTTGTAAATCAACCTTCTTAATATGATGGAATCACAAGTGTTAACTTGCTAACGACATAAAATCCATGATCTATATATATTGAGAAGAAGTACTACATAGATATAACGAAATAAACAAATCTATGTCGTAACAAGTAACATGTCTAACAAAATCATGATCATTTAGGGACAGTGTTACAAGAATAAATGAATTAATATATAATTAAAATAATTAACAAGGTATACTTGCATGATGATTGTCCAAGTCCGTACTGGGTCCTCAATTACCAAGGTCTATTCCAAGCCTATACAAAATTCAAGAATTTACTTGCTATTGACATACTTTTTTTTAAAAAAACTTTATTATATATCATAAAAAATTTATATGTGATTATTATGTATAAACTAAATTACCATTTAGTGGGGCCCTCCCATTGCTTGTTTTATTCCTTGGAACCTAAATAATGGCAATATGTTAAATAAGGAGGGTTTAATTTGAATATAAACCTATTCATTTCCAAGGAACAGAACATATGTTCTTCATCTTCTTTTGCGTGGATTTCATTTCCAAGGAACAGAACATATGTTCTTCATCTTCTTTTGCGTGGATTAATAGAGAAGAATAAAATGAGGTATTTTTATAGTTGCTGACCATTCCTGCTCATTCATCCCTTACATAATAGGCCTTTTTTGTTATATGTGGGTACTTTATCTACCTCTATGTAATGTCCAAAATGTTGTGCCCCACCCGAGGCAAAGTTGCATAGCCTTCCATGGACCAAGGTTATGCGAAAAGCTTCCAAAATGTTCTAGAAGATGGTAGAACTTTCCAAAAGGCCCCAGAATCTTCCAGAGGACTCGAGAATCTTCTAGAAGACCCCAGACCCTTCTAAATGTGTCATGATCTTTCTGGATATACTAGAAGCTTCCTTTGTTCTTATGTCTTAGAGAATAATTTCTGTAATATATCGATTCCAGAAGTTTCCATGTAAGCCCTATGGACACTATGAATAAGGGGGAGGCCTCCTTTGTTCCTCGCCACCAAAAACTTGTAAGCATTCTCCAAGTAATAGAAGAAGTTCTTACGAGTCCCATTTGCTCCACTATTCTTTTAATTTCCTTAGCATTCTAGCTAAGCGGGTTGGGAAGGCTTGCACGAGTCTTCGAAAAGGAAGATAGTGCACCGCACGTGCAAAGTGTAGACAAAAATACTAAGTCCGTGACAAGCAGTATTAGAGCAAAGGTCGATCGTCCTCATGTCTTCGTCCAACGTAATGCTCGACGAGCACCCCGTATTGCCTAAGGAGAAGACGGGGCCCTCGAAGAAGGGCAAGAGCAAAGAACCGTCTATGGAACGGGCTCTTAGCGAGTTGGCGACACGGATGGATATGCTGGAGAAAGGCGTGACAGGCATCGACCTTCAATGGAGCAAAACCAAATAGATCATGAGGAGTTCGCCCATGGGTTGGAGACTGTCGTCGTCCATGCAATAGCACAGTTTTGGGAGCATCTTTGCGAGATTCAAGCCGAGTTCAAGGAGGAACGAAAGGCTACCAAGGCAGAAATTGTTGAACTACACGAGGAGCTAAAAACCAAGACGACGATCCTCGAGAAGGCCATTGTTGGTGGTGCAACTCCGAGGAGGAAGGCGACCCAGAAAGTAAAGTATCCAGAACCCAAGTCCTTCAATGGCGTACAAGACACAAAGAAGGTGGATAACTTCATTTGGATTATTGAGCTGTACTTGAAGGCGGTTCGCATCGAAGATAAGACCAATAAGGTAAACACATCATCCCTTTATTTTTATGATGATGTTATGCTGGTGGCGTCGCCGGTGCATCGAGATAGAAAAGGGACGCAAGTTCACCCGCCTGATGCTTGCCATTTCCAGTATGGGCAAAGAAGATCATTTTTTCTTCTTCTTAGACGATCTATAATCATGGGCGACACAAGAGCTGTAGAGGTAACGTATGTCAGATCTGAATACGACTGTCACAATGGTCGAGAAGCTGATAGAGTATCAGCAGAATGATACCCCCAATCCCAAGACAAAGACCACCACCAAGTTTAATGGTGGGGAGACAAGAAGAATAACGGAAAGGGAGCACCGTCGAATGACAAGCATCCTGCGAAGCCTCCGATGGAGCGAAAGATCGAGTGCTTTGTGCGCGATGGGAATCACTTCGCACGTGACTGCAACAACAAAGGCAAAAGGGTGAATGCAGTCCAAGGTGAGAAACCTAGGATGGGGGTTCACATGGGTGCCTTGCGCCTACTTAATGCTTTGAAGAGCAAGGCGATCGTCGCCAAGGCCCGAGTCGGGAGCTGATGTATGTGGATGTGAAGATCAACAACAACAACAACACGAGGGCGATGGTCGACACAGGTGCAACCCACAACTTTATCTCGGATGCGGAGGTCCAATGCTTCGGTCTGGTGCTTGAAAAAGACTCGAGCAAGATAAAGGCGGTCAACTCAGAGGCCATCCTGTGTAAGGGGTAGCCGAGGGGATAAAAATCAAAGTGAAAGACTGGACAGGTGTCACCAGTCTCACGGTCGTACCACTCGACATCTTCAACATGATCTTTGGGATGGACTTCCTCACTTCGACAAAGGCAGTCCCAATGCCTCATCTGGAAGTCGTCGAGATAATAGAGGAGAGATTCTCGTGCCTGGTGACTGTTGCCCGAGGCGAGCTTGGGAAGGAGAACTCTATCTACGACACACAACTCAAGAAGAGGATGCGTCACGGAGAGATGACCTACCTAGTGGTGCTTAAGATGGAAGAGATGCCCGTAGAGGGGGATCTTTTGCTTGAGTTCGGGGAAATCTTTGTGGAGTTCGAGGATGTCATCCCGAATAAGTTGCCAAAGAGGCTACCTTCGCAGAGGAAGGTAGACCATGTCATCAAATTGGTGCTGGGCACGAAGCTACCCGCTATGGCTCCATACAACATATCTCCGCCCGGGCTAAACGAATTGAAGAGGCAACTCAACGAGCTTCTTGATGCAGGTTTTATCAGACCGTCAAAGGTCCCATACGGCGCACAGATGCTATTCTTGAAGAAGAAGAAGGAAGCCTTCATTTGTTTATCGACTATTGTGCACTAAACAAGGTGACCGTCAAGAATAAATATTCCATCCCGTTGGTGGCAGACTTGTTTGACCAACTGGAAGGCGTACGATACTTCTCTAAACACGATCTGCACTCGGGATACTATCAAGTCCAGATTACGAAGGGTGATGAGGCGAAGGCGGCGTACATCATATGGTATGGCTCATATAAGTTTCTAGTTATGCCTTTTGGTATAACAAATTCTCCATCAACTTTTTGCACTTTGATGAACAAGCTCGGTCATCCTTATATGGATTAGTTCATCGTGGTCTATCTCAATGACATCGTGGTGTACTCAAACACGATGGAGGAGCATATCGAACATTTGAAGGCAGTTTTCCAGGTGCTGAAGAAAACTAGCTCTTCGTAAAGTGCTCATTCGTACAGGAAGAGGTGGCATTCCCGGGTACTGGATCAGGCATGGCAAGATCTAGATGGACGATGCGAAGGTCCAGTCCATTCTAGAGTGGAAGGCTCCCACCAGGCTGACGGAGCTACGATAATTCCTAGGCCTGGCGAACTACTACCGACGGTTCATTCGAGGGTATTCCGCCATCGCAGCACCATTGCCTAATCTGTTGAGGAAGGATCGGGCATGGAGTTGGACGTCCAAGTGTGAGGAGGCATTCGGGGCACTCAAGAGTGCTGTAATGGAGGAGCCGGTCTTATCTCTGTCGGACTACTCCAAGGCGTTCGAGGTACACATGGACGCATCCGACTTCGCCATCGGTGGGGTATTGGTCTACGAAGGGCACCCCATCGCATTCGAGACAGCAAGCTGAATGATACCGAGCGGCGCTATACGGTACAAGAGAAGAAGATGACCGCGGTCATGTACTGCTTGAGGACATGGCAGCACTACCTTCTCGACACCAAGTTCATAGTCATTATGGACAATGTTGGCACGAGCTACTTCCAGTCCCAGAAGAAGCTCTCCTTGAAGCAGGCGAGATGGCAGGACTTCTTAGCCGAGTTTGACATAGAGATACGGTACAAGCCTGATAAGGAGAACCAAGTATAGAAGCATAAAAAAGTGCATAAGACGTCAGAAGTACATGAGACCCATAAAACTCTGTGTGCTTCAAAACTCAGATAGTGCATAAAGAAAAGTTCTTTATTAAAATCATATTTATAAAAATTCTATTATAGACTCTTCATGGTTACATATAAAGACAAAGACTAAAGCATAGACTACAAAATGTGCAGTCTTCAGAAGCGTGTAGTCTTCAGTAGTGCACAGACCCTAAAAGTGCAACAGTGTTAGAGCGTATCACTTCTACGGCAGAGTGAGCCGCTTCCAAGTCAGACATGAAGGAACTCTAATATAGCTAATGAAGCAGCTATTGGCCCGCGCAAGAATGCAGCTCCTGCACGAAGCTCACAGCACTACCTGCGGCTCTTCCAGCATAACAGGGCGCGCAGCTCCTTCCACTCCAATATAGCTAATAAAACCATTATTGAGCAGGGTAGGGGACGATATGTGCCTCTTCGGATTGGCAATCAATCCAAACCTAGTAGGTTGGACCTCGGAGACCTCAAAGTTGTTGTTCAGGTTCGAACCACTTATGCCAAACGTTCAAGTGCATCTTGAAACTCTGTAGTTGTTCTTCTATAAGGCCACAACTTCCTTGAACGAAAAGATCTACAACCAACAACCACTTATGCAAGTCCCATGGCCATCCGAAGCTAAGTCGGGGTCGAATATGTCAAGGGAATGACTGAAAACTATGAGCAAGGTCTCACCTAAAAAGCTTCTCTTTATATAGGCTGTGTGGTCCAACCCACTAGCCACGTGGCAGTCGGTCAAAAGGCTTCGGAGTAATGGGACCGCTCATCGTGCCTCCCAAAATGGCGACAATTAAAGGGGTGTTGACTCAGCCGTTCAAAGACAGTCATTAAATTCTCTTAAGAGCACAGCGACTTAGATGCTTCGTAAAAGCGTAGCTCTTTCAATATCCCAGAAGCGCAGTACCTTCAGTTTAACCCAGAAGTGCAGCCCCTTTACGACTCCATTATTGGTCTTAGTGTTCTGGAAAAATAGCTCTTTCAGTTCAACCCAGAAGTGCAGCCCTTTCACGGCTCCGTCAACGATGTAAAGGAGTCGCTGTAGTACTCGATCTCTACCGTCACACTTCTCTAAAAATTCTTGCACCTAGATCTCCTATTTAGGAATCCTTTGTACTATTTATATGTTTAAAATACCAAAAGTTCATATAACTTTTGTCATGGCAAACAAAATGGCGACTCTGCTGCAGACTTTCTTCTCTTTCGACGAGATGGTGGTGACACAATCTGATGACAACTTGCTGGGGTCTTCTCAAAAGATGCTAGTTGTACGCTTTAACCAGTCAGCTTTTGAAGATCTCCTCTTTGAAGAGAAGTTGAGAACTTCGAAGCGGCTCGTAAAGCCAAATAAGACTCGATGAATTTAGATGCCCAAGGCTACTGTGACGAGTAGCAAGACAGAGGGGAACATGATCCAGAACCCACTGGATGAAAAAGCTTCAAAGACACCTTCGACCGCTGTTGCTGAACTGCCTCTGTCAACCTTTGTTGCCAAGAAGCACGACGAAGAGTGCAGCTCCCTTGCTGGATGCCAGATGAAGGCGCAACACAAGAAGATAGGTGCAGCTACCCACCCGTGCACGAAGACGACGATGGAGGCTAGAACTTTTGTCTTTGACAGAATTGCTTACCCCTTGGGTAAGACTATGTTGGATTCCAAATGCTATGCACCTTCTGGGGGAGCACAAAGATATCCAAGGCAGCTCGCACCTTATACGGTCAACGTGCTATGCCAACAATCATATTGGATTCTAAATGCCATGCACCTTCCAGGGATGGCACAAAGAAATCTAAGGCAGCACGTGCCTTGCGCGACCAACGTGCTATGTCGACCACCATGTTGGATTTTGAATACTAAGAACCTTCTAGGGGTAATAGGAAGAAGTCCAAGGCTACGCGTGCTCCAAACTACCAATGTGCTATGCCCACAGCCGACTGAAGGCATGTATTGTCAGTCACGCACGCAGTCGATAGAAAACTGTATAAAACTGGTTCGAGTGCTTTGATGCCTCGACCAGTAAAACCATGCTGTCACTTGATCACTCATGCGCATAATTCAAGCCAGGAGTACATACTGTAGGGAAAGACTCATGCGAGCTGCATTGCTATAAGCATGAAGTAAGTTTGCCTCACAATCGACTCTCTGACCAAAACCAAAGCATATCTCACACGTAGGAACTGGGAAGAGGGAAGCTACCTTCACTTCTGCACTCATGCGCGTAGCTTCCCTGTACGCCTAAAATGAGCATAGATATGGAGACCTCTGATCTGCACAACATGATCTCTTACAAGTGCAAGGCAAGGAAGGACTCTGCTGCGTGCAACATGTCTGGCCCAATGCACACTTGCACCAAAATCACCATCAATTATTATTGCTGCTAAACAGAAGCATCGGTATCGAAGAGGCAGTCCGTTTTCCAATGACTACAACCAGCAGCATCTGTCCACCAGAGACTTGGCAAAGGATCATCGAACAAGAAAGAAGATGAACTCCTTGTTGTTTTGTGCAACACAGTACAGGGTTCTCCGTCTCTCAAGAAGCTTTCTAAGAACCCTCGTGCCTCGGCCAACAAATCTAAGGGCTAACTTGGAAGCAACAAGCTGGCAGTACCCAGCACGGGTGTATTCTAACACACCCACATTCAGACCAAGCTATTGTCGCTATAGCCAACTCTCCACTAGTCATGACATTCCCTCGTTCCAATACGAAGAAGGATTGTATGGAACTGACACAGATGCCTCCGTATGTGCAAGCTACTAACAAGCTGGGGGTAGTAATTACGTCGAGTCGAAGGACGATCATAATCTACTTGTTTACCCCAAGGACGATGAGACTATGGTGTCTAAAACAGAAAGCGAAAGATCCATAGTCCCCTCTATCTCTCCACACCTGATGTCCGTTTTCATAGTCGAAGATGACGATGCAGGAAGCAGCGAAGGTTCCAACAATCAAAAATGTATAAAGGCTTTGGAGATGGGCCTGAATACATTAAACGAGACCATACATGCCTTGAATTCGGTGGTCCTGGAGATTAAAAAAAATTGACATCCAATGCTTCTACTACAGCAAATCAAGACCCCGGATGAATGCGGAGTCCAATGCACCTCCTCATCTGCTAACTCCCGTTGTGAACCAAGTGTTGTCGTAGTCGTCTACTCTGTCATGACTGAACCCACAATGTCGAATGACATGCAGCAGGCTCTCAAGGAGTTATACACTCGCTTTGACGCCCGAGAAAAGAAAGAATCACTCCAGAAAATGGAGATCTGATAACCGTATCCTGAATGGGATAATGTGATATATCCTCAAAAGTACATGCCACAAACACTCATACCAGTCGATGCGAAGGAGTCTCCTCTACGATACTTGAGGTACTTCGCCTCAATAACAAGGCATTTTCCGAAAGACGATGCTCTACTTACGAATATATTTGTAGGGGCGTTGCAGGGGGTAGCCTACAAATTGTTTTACAGTCTCTTCGATAATTACATCTTGTTATTCGATGATTTAAAGCGTCTCTTCCTTGCTCAGTTCTATGAAAGAGGAATGGACATGACGATGTCCACTCTCATAGATCATAGATATTGTCCAGAAGGAGAAGGAACCTGCGCACTTATATTGAGCGCTTCTGTCAGGCAGCTATGAGGATACCACCTGGTATACCCGAGACATGCTTATAGATTCGTGTCGCAAGAACATGCACCCCGCAATCAAATTGTGGTACAGTGCTCTATGCATAGAATGAACGCCTTTCATTACGGAGGCAAATGTGGCTGAAAGAAAATCTTAGGATACACAATTACTGGGACTGAGTTTTCCCTCGTTCGAAGACAAGGGGAAACACTCGTCTTGCAATAACCCTAATGAAAAGGAAAAACAAGCCCTGACCATCAATATCTCCAATGGTTCAGCGTCAACGAACTAGAAGCCGACAGAATCACCAAAACTAAAGGAAAGCAACTCCTTCAGTGATGCAGATGTACTAGAACTCTTCGATATGTTGATAAAGGGTGGCAAGCTTCAACTCCCGCCTCTTAAGCATCCTGACGAAGTAGAAAAGGTGGACAATCTAAAGTACTGTCATTATCACCAGTATGTTCACCATTCAACACGCGACTGCTACGTGTTAAAGAAGCATATCCAACGGCTCATTGATGCCAAAGTCATCTCGTTCGATTACGAGGACAAGACGGTTATGGCCAACATGGTGACCCTCCACTTTGAAAGCTTCCTCAAAATGGAAACTCAAGACGGTGTTGTCCCCATTCAAAAGGCGATAATAGAAGTGGGTAACCTTTTGCCAGCCTGCGACAATGCTCAAGGCCTTATCTCGCTTACGACGCCACATGGCAAAGTTATGTGGGTCCATCCTGATCTCGCCCCAGACATGATGCTGTCTACTGCGCCCTCTGTTAAAGAAAAAATATCATGGCGTGCCGTATAGTTTCTATGTCGACCGATGATGCTCTGGTTACCACTCGCTCAGCTCACCAGCGAGAAGATAACCAGACCCCAGAGGAGGAAGTACCTCCGTCTACTGCTGCCACTGTATCCGATACATCAAAAGTAGGCCCATCTCAAACCCCTGTAGTAGAGAAGCAAAAGTCGAAGGAGGTTCGCTTTGATAAACCTCTGAAGAAAGACTCGACACTGGGGCCGATCAAGCCTTACAACTTTGACATATTGACACAGCTTGCCAATACTCTAGCTTGGCTGTCTCTTTTTGAGCTCCACCGTCTCTCCAAAGAGACTCGGGACGCCTTTAGCGAAGCTTTGCAGAATGTTGATTCCTTCCTTACCCAGGTGCAACACCCAAGGAGGATCCTGTTGCATGTCCATATTGCCATAACGTGGTCGAGGTGATTTCTAACATCACCTTTACTCAACAGGATATGTTGTTAAAGGACAACCATCATAATAGACCCCTGTACTATATAGGGTATATTAGTGCCATCAAGGTCGATCGCATCCACATCGACCATGGCTCCTTCCTTAGTATAATTCCTTGGAGTTTACTCCAAACCTTGGAGATTTTAATGCATCGACTGACCGCAACGAACACTATAATTAGCGGTTTCAACGCTAGAAAGAATAAACCCTTAGGCAAGATCCGGCTGAAAGGCCAGATAGGCAATCTCCAGATGGATGTGACTTGTTACATCGTTGATACAGACATAAACTACAATATGCTGTCGGGTTGACCTTGGATTCATGAGTACATGATTGTACCCTCTGCTCTCCATCAATGCATGCAGTATGTAGCCAGCAATGAGACTGTCAAAATTGAGTTTGCTGACATCAACCGGTTTTGAGGACTCGAAGCATACTGTACTGATGCCGATCGGTACAAGTCAGTCCCTTAGGATGATGATGCTACTGATGTTGACGATGAGACAGAAACTGCATCAGAGAGCATAGCTGTCGCTGAAGAGCCTTTGAAGGTTTGACTAAAGGGGAAGCCTCCCCAGACACCAGCACCTTTTGTCATCAAGCTTTAAATAAAGGCTCATGCTTGCTTGTCCCCAACAACATTAGCTGCTAGCCAGGAGCTTATTGAAATTAATCTCCCCAGAAGGGCCCAAAAAGCTGCCTCAAAGTTACAGGAATCTATGACTCCAGCTCATTTGGTAGTCAAACTGAAGCGGAGACCTCCTCCACCTTCTCCCATGACAACCCTGTTTTCACTGATGAGGAGTTAGGGGACTACGTATACGCCAATGCTGAGGCACACACTTTTTAGATAATGTAATCCCTTGGGATAAAATTTTGTATTTCATTAATAGAAAGTTGTCTTTGAATTACTCTTGTGCACACTGGAACACTATATATTTCTTAGACAATGCTCTGTATATGTTGCAAACCCAAGTACAACCGCTAACCTGGCAAGCCAAGTTGCCCTTTTTCGAAATGCTTATTTTTCGGTTCCATCAAGAAAGAAAGATAGGAAACCCATCATCTTTGGTCGGGTAGAATATCCTCAAAGACTTACTTCTGTAGAACCGGAGCCCAATAACTACATGATGCAGCTCTACTTGTACACCGCTCAAGCCAAGCACCTAATCCAGAAGATGGGTTACGATTTGACCAGTGACAGAGGACTGAATTATGGTAAAGGTCGGCGCCTTCCATTTCGACTTTGCGCTCCAAAGAGAAAATCTCAAAATTACAACCAGCATACTCGTCGGAGGTTGGTTTATGTTGCACCTATAACAAATTCGGAGAGCTCGAAGCCGAATGTCATGATGCATTCTCACTCCTCCGATTCCTCAACCTAGGACTCTGATACCAGTATCGGCCAAGCCTTCAAGAAGATATTGTCCGTCAATATGGTCTCTACAGATCCCCCAGTTGAGAATGAAGACCAGATGCTCGAATTCTTCGAGGATGAACCCTAGTCTCAATGCTTAGGATCCCAATAGGAATGACGCTTTGAATAGAGAGAGCCTTCCTCCGAAGATGAAGTCATTCAAGTAGACCTAGGAGATGAGGCTTCACCTAAACCCATCTTCATCAGCAAAAGCTTGACAAGAGAAGACATAGAGTCTCTGATACATCTTATCCGAGAATACATTAATGTCTTTGCTTGGAGCTATGAGGACATGCCGGGTTTAGACTCGTAAGTCGCAATGCACCAACTCAACATCTTGCCCAATGCTAAACCTGTCAAATAGTAATAACGTCGCTTCCGTCCCAACATCATGGATACTATCAAAAACAGAAGCCTACAAACTCATAGAAAGTGTCTTCATTCGCAAGGAGCAATACCCAGATTAGGTAGCCAACATTGTTTCCGTCACTAAGAAGAACGAAAAAATTTGAGTCTGCATAGACTTTAGAAATCTCAACTCGGCCTGTCCAAAAGACGAGTTTTCCCTCTCGATCACCGACGTAATGATCGACAATACTTATGGTTTCGAGCGTATATCTTTCATGGACGGGTTCTTGGGCTACAACCAGATCAAGATTTTTCCTGAAGATAAGAAACACACATCATTCCGAACTCTAAAGGAAATCTACTGTTATACAATGATGCCGTTCAGTTTAAAGAATACGGGAGCAACATACCAGCTGGCTATGAGCACCATATTCTATAAATATCTCCATAAAACGATGGAATATTATGTTGATGACATTGCTGTTAAAAGTCGAAGAAAATCCAGCTATCTAGACGACTTGAGGTTAGTGTTCGATTTGATGCGGACACATCGACTAAAGATGAACCCAACCAAGTCTTTCATAGTGGTTTCCAGCGACAAGTTCTTGGGCTTCATCGCCACATCCATGGGTATTCATATTGACCCTGAAAAGACCAAGGCCATCCAGGACATGGCACCTCCGAAGAATCTTCGTGAACTTTGGAGCCCACAAGGATGCTTGGCATATATCAGAAGATCCTTAGCAAATCTTTCTGGATGATGCCAACCCTTCACCAAACTAATAAAAAAAGGTGTTTCTTATGTCTAGACTAAAGAATGTCAGCGTGCATTCAACGACATCAAAAAATACCTCACTTGTCCTCCAGTACTAGTAGCACCGGTTGTGGGAAGGCCTTTTCTACTGTACGTTCGAGCCATGGACCATTCTTTCGGTACTTTGCTAGCCCAGAGGAGCAACGAAGGCCACAAACATGCAATCTTCTATCTTAGCAAGACCATGATTGGTGTCGAACATCAGTATAATCCTGTGGAGAAGGAGTGTCGTGCCCTAGTCTTCGCCATCCAAACGACATGCCATTATGTGGATTGTTTGTGTGGCTGGTCAAATAATTCATGTCATCACTAGAGTCAACCCCCTCAGAGTCCTTACGACCAAGCCGGGAGCACTAAACTCATGTTTAGCCTCATGTGCAATCCTTTTGATGCCTTATGATATGGTGTTCGCCCCACAAAAGGCGGTTAAAGGTCAAGCATTGGTCGACTTCTTGACGGCACATCCTGTACCAGAAATGTCAAAACTCTACGATAGCACCCCTAACGAGGTCCTAGAGTCTAATGCAGTCACAAACAATCCTTTCTGGCGAATGTTCTTTGACGGTGCTTCGAGAACACGACCCAAATGCGAAATTATCGTAAGGGTCGGTGTAGTCCTCGTCACTCCTTACGGACTAGTCATCCACCGTACGTATTCTCTCATGGAGTCATGCACCAATAATGTTGCTGAGCACAATGCTCTCATCATCGGGCTTCAGCTAGCTAAACAGTTAGGGGTCGACCACATCGAGGCCTACGATGACTCGAAGCTGATTATCAACCAGGTTCGAGGACAATATGATGTTCAATATAAGGATCTCGTCCCTTACCATCAGGCGACAATCGACATCATTTCCACCTTCATAGGGATCTTTATAGAATATGTACCTCTGTTGCAAAACCTGGAGGTTGATGTCCTCGCCGGCCTCTCCGCTTGTTTGGCAGCTCCTGTCGGAACTCAGTACTCTGTTATAGTGATAGGTCGGGAGCTGGTCTGCCCAAAAAATAACCTACATACGTGTCTGAGCTACTCTATATAGACGGACAACAATGTTGATATTTTGGGGCAATTCCCGTTCATAGACTACACGGTCTATGAGATCCTACCTGAAGACTCGAAGGAATCTACTTTTATCGAGAGGTGCTCGCTACGATTTTTCTATCATACAGCTACCAAAATGCTATATTATCGTTCCTACAACGAACTTCTCCTTTGGTATCTATCTAATACTGAAGCAAAAGAAGCACTTTGGGAGGCACATGATGGTAACTACGGAGGTTATCAACATGGTCATAAGTTGCGGGACCGACTATATTGCATGGGCCACTACTAGCCCACCATGATGGTAGTCACCTTCGATTATGCTAAGAAGTGTCGGGTATGTCAGTTGCATGCTGACTTTATCCACCAACCTTCTGTGTTCCCACACCCTTCTGTAGCCGCCTGACCATTTGAAGCATGGGAAATGAATATCATTGGACCAATCAGCCCCTCGACCTCCAAAGGACACCGGTTCATCCTCGCCATCACTGACTACTTTTTTAAGTGGCGAATGCAGTATCATTGGCTGAGGTAAAAATCTCGAACATGATCAGCTTTGTTAAGCATCACGCCATCTACCACTTCAGAGTTCTTCGAAGGATTATCCATGGCAATGGCCCTCAGTTTATGAGACTTACATTCCATCAGTTCTGTGATAGGAATCGAATACAGAATGTAGCATCAATAGCATACAATCCTGCAATGAATGGGTCAGCTAAAGCATTCAATAAGACGATTGTCAAGCTGCTCAAGAAAGTCGTATCTTCTATTAAGCATGACTAGAATAAGAAACTCGGCGAATGCCTATGGGCTTACCGTACCACCGTTCGGACACCCAAGGACAATAAACTTTTCTCTATTGTCTACGGTAGTGAGACGGTACTCCCTTTGAAAATCTAGATTCCGTCTCTACGAGTAGCCGTCATCAACCAGCTGACAAACACTACTAAAAAATAGTCATGTTTCGACGGACAAATCCGTCGCTAATTCGTCGCCAATTTGTATTAGCGACTGATTAGCGACTATATTTTGGCTAAATAGGTCCGTCAGTATCTACCTCGTCATAAAAAGCATCTGTTGCTACATACTCAAAATTTGGTCGAAGCGTCGACTAAACCGTGACGGACAAGCGACGTCCACATAGCGACAAGTTAGCGACGACCTAGCGACTGATAATTTTGACGGCTTAGCGACGGATGCGCGATGTTTACTTCCGGCGACTAGGCGACGACCAATCGGCGTATTGCCGTCAGACTTTGAGTATTAGAAATTTTTTGATACGCAAAATTGCGACGGATTTATCCGTCGGTAGTACGTCAGTATTTTTGTATCAGAGAATTTCTGATAATCAATTTTGAGGGTAGCGACAAATTGGTGACGGACGTTTGCGTCGGTAAATCGTCGGTATATGCGTATCAGTGAATTTCTGATACGCAAAATGGTCGCCAAATTCGTTACCAACCTGTAGCTGTCCGTCGCTAACTGGAAAACCAAAAAAAATTCCAGAATCTTAGAGACAGATATCCCGTCGCTTCCCCATCGCCATTCGTAGCTAACTGGACATAAGAAAATTTCCAGAAGCTTAGCGATGGATATTCCGTCAATGAGTGGTCGCTATCCATCGCTAACTTTAAATGGGAAAACTTCCAGAAGCTTAGCGACGGAATATCCACGCTTGCCCGTCGCCTTTAGTCGCTAGTCCGTTGGTAGTCCATCGCTAACAAGAATGTTTTTCAAAAAAAAACCTGAAATCACAATATTCCCTATTCACATAATTAGCCATTCACAATATCAGACAATATATAATATTTTCCACGATATCATTCACAATATCACACAATATCCAATTTTTTCCACAACAAAATATCTAAAACAACTCAAAATTATCATACCAATCACACAATCACATAATATTTTTCACACAATCACACAAGGATATCCACAACTCCTCTAAATTATCCAAAATTTTCAACATCCAAATACAAAAAAAAACTATTAAATGTTATCTTGATTGTCTGGTGGTGCCAACTTCACTTTAGGAAGATATCCCTCAATGACATGATCCGGCAGGCCATCAAATATGTGTTGTAGAACTCGGCATAGATCTGCCAACGATATTATGTCAATGAGGTGAATTATAGACAAAGCAGGTAGAAAAGCAGCAACAGGATCAAAAGAAGCATGACCGACGGAAGAAGGACCGGGAGCATGAGCAGTAGGACCGGGAGCAAGAGCAGAAGGACCTGGAGCGGTAGAAGAACCCGGTAACTGCGATACAATTTGGGTCATATGCTCCTGCATAGACGTCACCGCCGTAGTTAGAGTCCTAAGCTGTGTCTTCACATCCTCATCGGCCGGAGTCACAGGAGCAGGAGACGACGGCGGTAAAAGTCTCAAAGACACCTGCGACTGCAACAAGGAGCCGGTGCCATAGACGCACCCGCCTTTCCTTATTCTGCCGACAGTTTTTGCAAAAATGTCATCGAAGCGAGCGATCATGGAAGAGGATGTCTGGGCGGGCATCGATTCGTCGATACCTTCGGCAGCATGGGGCTGAATCGTCCTAATTGTCTCATGCTATTTAGCCTATCCAATGAAAGTGTTTAGTTTACTATAAGTCTTCCTAAGTTATATTCTAAATCCTAAGGCCTCACACTATTGTCACAAAAATTATAAACTAAAATACTTACAATTCTAACATAAATCTCATAAACATAAATACTTACATAAGTCTGCTCGGCCCTTTCATCGACATAGGTACCGTCCTTCTTCCTCTTGTGCGTACGCTCGAATACATCACACAAGGTGACCGAGCATGGATATTTTACTTCCTTTTCCGCCTTTGTGGCCTGCGTACGACACACTCATAGAATATAATTCACTTTGTAGATAAATAGTACCGAATAGGTAGTGGAAAAATAAAGTATTTTTCAGTATCTCACCAGATCTCCAAGCGTCGTTACGTGGGGCCTCGATCCTCCCGTATGCAGACCCGCGGTCGGTCGATACGCCTACGCCTTCTCGATTTCTTCTTGAACGCATGAGTATCCATCTTTTCTATTATCTGCTCATAGTACTCGTCCTAGAGTCAGCTCTTCTTCTCCTTATGGATGTCGTCTATTACATCCCGCAGCTTCTTCTCGGCAGCTTTTTTATAGGTCTTGATGATCTTCTCTTCGCAATGGGGGGCCACCAGAACGTCAACTGACATACAAATTCTAATATCAAGTAATTAAAAAAAATGGTGGATTAAAGAATAATTAATAATTAAGTAATCACAAGATATATATACCCTCATCTGGTTGAGCTAGATGTACCGTGACTCTGGGGGCACCTCACTAAAATTGAGGTAGGGGCCATGGAAGTTTTGCCTAATAATGAGCCCGAGAGAAACTTTGATGCAGCCGGCTGTATCAAAGTTTTGATACAGCTGGTGCATGACAAGTGGTCCCTCATCTCTCTTCGTAATTCGTGCATGTAAAACTTTTATAGTAGGGCCCACTTGTCATACACCGGCTGTATCAAAACTTTGATACAGTCGGCTGCATCAATGTTTATTCCAATGAGCCCTAGCTCCCTTGTAGTATCCTATGGAAAAAACCTACAAAGAAGCAACGACTGGATTATTTACTTGAATAATTGAAACAAATTTAATAAATTAACTTACAAAATGCAAATTTACTTACAGCTCACCCATGGGTCCACGAATGTACTCACCACTAACCGGATGGAACTGAACCTGTCGATACTCCGGGGCCTACCGTTCAGTAACTACATGATCCACTGGCGAAATGGACGATACGCTGACAACATCTGGAGTCGCAGGCGTCGATGTACCATTGGATGGCGATGGCAAGTCAGAGACGCCTGGCTGGATAGATCGACGGTGGGATGAGGAGGTGCCCGGGGTACTCTCTGGGTCAGGCTCGGTAGATGGGGTCGCATCCTGGAACATAATGCGACCACGACCACCTCCACCACTATCTCGACCGCTAGTAGCCATGACCTGTAAATAGAACACATAAACATAATTAACAATATAGAAGTATAAATAAATAGAAGACTAAACTAAAATATACTACTAGCAGGACGAGGAGTACGACCGTGATGTAAAGCAAAACTAAGAGTGCCATCTGCAAAAAGAAAACCATAAAATTAGTAGATGAATCGAACAACAAAAGCATGAACTGAAATAAGAATATAGAAGTATAAATTGAAATAAGTAGACTGCAGCAAATTTACTAAGTTAGTTGGAAGTACTATTTTTATATACTGGTTTTTAGTCTAATCATCGTTATCGTCTTCGTCCTCGTCTTCGGCCTCATCCTCGTCTTTGTCCTCATCCTTATCCTCATCCTCGACTTCATCTGTATCCTCATCCTCATCCTCATCAAGTTCTTCTTCTTCTTCTTCTTCTTATTCTTATTCTTCTTATTCTTCTTCTTCAGCCTCAATACTTGGGATAAAATGCCTCTTTCTTCCCTAGTTGATGGCTAAGTCTTGTGTATCAACCTTTTCCTCCCCTCTATTTCCTCAATAATATCTTCAACATCCATGGTATTCGACTGTTATCCCAATTATTGGGACTTTTCGACCTGGTCCTCTTGGTATGCTGGGTCTCCAACGTTGAATGTATTTCTAGCTTTAGTCTTGCATACTGTCTACCAGTCAAATCGATCTCTACGATGCCTTGGATAGCTTGTATAGTAGACTTGAACAGCCAGACTTGCTATTGTAAACGTGTTGAACCCTTTATATCTCCTGCGATAATTTATATCGACGAATCCAAATTGTTTATCGATTCTCCATCCGATATTTGGTATCGTATCGAACCACTCACATTTAAACATCATAATATGCATATGATATGGGACAGGATATTGTAAATCTACAATATCCTAAGTACTCCATAATAGTCAAAGTCCGGCTCGTCATCATAGATGGTGCCTCTTATGCAAACACCAGAATCCTTTGTACTAAAGTCGTCATTGAGAAATTCAGCATTTATAGCATTCTGAGTTGCCTTAAACTTGAAGCCGTTAACGACATAGCCTGGCCAAGTCTTTGCTTGCTTAATCGGTCCTAATGCCAAATAACGAAGTCTTTCATTTATGAGGGTTATTTCAGGCAATAAAACCATTAAACACATATTAAGAATTTAAATGTTTTAGTTGCATATATTTTAATGGTAGCCATATAACATATTATCTTAGTTACTTACGTATTTGCAAAACCATGACGGAAAGTTACAGTCAACATCTCTTCAATCAACATACATCTAATTTGACTCATACATACTAACTCACAATGATATCAATACTCAACACCATATGATAGTAAATTCACAGTAAAAATTTTATCAAACTTCTCTATAAAAATTTACAATATATCTAAATGAATTGAAATGAACACAAATATATTAACTAGGGTGTGTATCCATGTGTGTCCATATATATACACCGTGTGTGTGTGTGTATGTGTGTGTGTGTGTTTGTGCCCATGTATAATGTGTGTGCGTTCGTGTCCATGTTAGTGGACTCAAATGAACACAAATTCTATTTAGTGTTCGTGTTCGATACCGATACTCATAGGAATAGTCCAAAAATCCTATTTCTATACCGACCCTAACCCTAACCCTAACCCAGTTAAAGCACACCCAAACCCGACCCCGACCAAGAACTCGACCCCGACTATATAAACCCTAATGTATATAAAGAGAAGGAGAGCAAGAGAGAGAGTACCTGAGAGAGATCGAAGGGGGCACATCAGAGGACGTCGGACGGCGGGGGTTGGACGTCGGGGGTCGGACGGCGGGGGAAGGATGCAAGAGAGAGGAAGAGAGGAGAGAGAGTTTGGGGGGAAATGAGAAATATTTCGATCGGTTCGAATAATTTATGTTAGGGCACAACATACTAGCGACGGATCGGCCACGGAAAAAGCCATCGCTAAGTAGTCGCTGAATAGCAACGACCAATTCGTCGCTAATTAGTCGCCTAAGCTAGACGCGAATGTCTAGACAAATTATCGACAACTTAGCGACTACTTTGCGTTGGCTGACATTTAGCGACGGAAACCATTTTCGTCGCTAGGTTGTCACTAAGTTTGGCACCACTTTCCTGCGTGTTCCCGCCAAATACTGACAGATTTGCGACGGCTTAGTGACGCTCAAATTTTTTGTCGCTAATTTACCGACGGCCAAGCAAATTCTTTTCGACAATTTTTTGCAATAAGAAATGATCAATTTTTTATGTTCTAAATCGACGATATTTCGTCAACTGTCCATCGCTGTTCTGTCGCTATCAGCGACGAAAAAATTCGTCGCTAATAATGCATCGCCAGAACCCTATATTTTTGTAGTGAAACAAAGACAATCAACATCGTCGACTACAGAAGTTGGAAGCGTTGGACGAGAGGCACCTGCTAGCTCAACAACGTATCAAACTCTAACAAGCTCGAATTTCTGGGGCCTTCAACAAAAAGGTCCGAGGAAGGACATTTCAAGTAGGTGACCTCATCTTGTTAGTTCGAAGACCGATGGTGGTGACCCATAAGACAGCTGGGATGTTCGAGCCCAAGTGGGAAGGACCGTTCGACATAGAGATAGTATACTCCAATGGTGCTTATCGGCTAGCCAAACCTAACGATGATTTGTTAATGATGCGAATCACGACAAGTTCCTAAAGAAGTACTATGTCCGAGGTACAAATCGACATATATTTCCAACCCCCGAAGAGTTTATGAATTCTATTAAATGAAGTCATCCCTTCCACATTTTCCTAATAGAGAATATTTTACTTCCATATTACCTCTGAGTTATTTTCCAATACCCCAATGAAGTTTATGCCTACTATGTCCATATTACCTCTGAGAAGACATTTCTTCCATGACAAACCCCGTGTTGTCATAATCATCTAGAAAATATTTTATGTCCATATTACCTCTGAGTTGCTTTCCAATACCCCAATGAAGTTCATGCCTACTGTCTCCATATTACCTATGAGTAGACATTTCTTCCATGATGAACCCCATGTTGTCATATTCATCTATAAAATATTTAACGTCCAAACTACCACTGAGTCGTTCTATACATTAATAGAATCTACTCGTGCTATGTCCACATGACCACTGAGTAAGGAAAATTCTACCACAAAAATTTCATATTTATCATATCTACATTACCTCTGAGTAAACATCCTATCCCCAGCGGAGTTGCCTCCATCCTATCATGTTAAGACTACCACTGAAGGAACTTTTACTACTATAAAAAGTTCATAATAAATGGACAAGTAAAGAAGCAAAACTAAGATTTTCATTCATGAAAAAGAAAAGTTTTTCTTTTTACTACAAAAAGGCCTCCCAAAAAAGGAACAATGAGACAAAGGACATCAATATCGTTATGTAAAACAACCGGCACATAAGTTTGTCAAGTCGGCTTCTCAAAAAGGCGAGCTTAAGCCCAACCAACTTTTTGGCTCGGCACTCTGCCTATTATCATCTGGCGGCCTCATCCTTGAGCTGGGACAGGTTCTGGCATACGATGTCTAACTCTTCCTGACGGACTCCAATACTCTTCCTCTCCCGAGTTAAGGTCTCAGATCACTGGCGAAGGAGCCCATGCTTATGTTTTGACTTTTCTAGCTCACTCTCGACGAAGGCCAGAGCCTCTTCCAACTGTCGAATCTGTTACCGGACGATTTTACACTGTTCCTTTAAATCTGTTTGACAGCAGACTTGAACTTTTTCAGCATCAGTCACCTCTTTACTTCCTCAGCATTATTCGACATGACAAAAGGTTGAACGAACTTTTTGTATATTAAATGTAAAAAAGAGTACAATTGATTCTTATGAGAAGAAATCTAAGTACAAAAATTTCTTGGAAAGTGTGACGGTGGAGATCGAGCACTGAAATGACTACTTTACTCCGTTGACGATCCGATGATGATATGAGACTTGCTCTGACTTTCTGGTGCCTTCGATGGAATACTAGGATTGCCGATCAAAAGGACACCGAAGTTGAAGATTTTGATAATTCTGTGGATCTTCTTCTCCTTGTCGATCATGTTGTTGGGGGAAAACCTCTTTTATTTATAGAGGAGAGGGGCACATATGCGATGTGCATTTGGGTTTCAAGATATGAAGGGATCTGTCGTCCTTATACAGTACGTGTTGACACGTGGCGGGTGTTAAGATTTTCCTCAAACGAGATCTCTGGTGGTTATCAAAATAACCAAAGCAAGTGACACATGGCATGTGCCGATTTGCTTGTTCGGATGTAGCCGAGCAAATCTTGGAATTTCATCTTATATTTCGATTCTGTGTAATCTTCATCCGAGATTTAAATCAATCTGATAAGATATTCACATTTATACACTTGATCAATCCTAATCCTATCTTTGAGAGAGGTGGTTTAAGCAAACCGATTGGGTGGGACCATGCCGTCTGTGCTTCAGGCAAGGCTGGCTATGCTTCTGGGGCGACGAGTAGACTGTGCTTCTGGAGGCGACGGAGCCTCTTTGCTTTAGGACGACAAGTGAACTATGTTTCGAAGACAACGCGGCCTCTATGCTTTTAGAGGCAACGAGTAGGCTGTGTTTTTGATAGAGTAATTGTGCTTTAGGAGGACGAGGAGGCTGTGCCTTCAGATAGACCATTTTAATGTGCATTAGTGTAGCAGTCGGGCTTGTGATGGAGGCGAACGGGGTCTCCCAAGTCTTTGGTAAGAAAAAGGGGCCGTTGAATTGGCCGGGTGCTTGGATCGAAGCAGCTG